>CAUYRT010058223.1:0-29721 GCA_963574885.1 Lepilemur ruficaudatus | reverse complement strand
TATTAACTGATCAACACTTAAGTGCACATATAGTAATAGCATTCATCGGGTGTCAGGGAGGTTGAAAGGGGTGGAAGGGGGGAGGGGATGGGTATATTCACACCTAATGGTGCGGTGAGCGCCATCTGGGGGATGGACATGCTTGAAGCTCTGATTCAGGTAGATCAAGGGCAATTTACGTAACCTACACATTTGTACTCACATAATATGCTGAAATAAAAAAATAAAAAATAAAATAAAAATTCATTTCACTAAATTATTTGGATCTACTGTGAAAATAAAATACTATGATTATTTTTTTAAAGTAAAGGTAATGAGTCAGGGTGAGGGTAGTAGATTATGGAGTATGTGTCATTGCTAAAGGTGGGGTAAAAATTTCAAACTGAGCTTCCCAACAGCCAGTGTAAAGAAGGAAACAAAGAAGCAAAATGCATATCTAGCATTTACTATGCCTTCCAAGTTTACATCCTCAAAACAATCCTGATTTTTTTCTTCTTTTTCACTTCAGACAAGTAATGTGTTGACATTGTAACAAGGTTTGAGGTGGGCACATCTCTCATTGGTGAGTGAAAACTCAACTATCACACTTATGGACTACAAAAGGATCACAGTCCTGTGTTTCAACAGTTGTCATTTACCAGAGGAAGAGTCTGAAGCATAGTGAATGAAGTGACTTGCTTAAGGGTATACAGGTGGGAAGTGAAAGTGAGGGGACCTAAGTCTCACTTCATTCATAAATAAATTGCATTTATTCATCTAACATTTGTTGAGCACCTTCTATGTGCCAGTCTGGTTCCTTTCCATGCTGTTCCAAAAACATCTGGCCTAACTCTGTGAATGAGATTAAAGTTCAAATTGCCAAATCTAGCTGTCCCCAGACTGAAGCTGTAGTTCCCATAAGGAAATTCCTTTCTTTACTTCCTGCACGAGTGTCTCACACATTTTCCTGCTCTACTAATGATATGGGGAAAGAATGGACAGAGGCAGGGGAAACCTGAGGGGAAGCTGGAACAGAAAGGTTATCCGTGGGCATAATGTTAGTATTCAATGACGGGCAAGGTGAATAGATGCAGAAATAATGAGAATATGTTTTAGTGCTGGAGAAATACCTTTATCTAAAGGCATATGTGAGATCTGAGTGCAGGAAATATCTTCTGACTTGGAATCAAAAGGGCCCTTGTTAAGTCCTGACTCTGCTATTGGCATGCTGTATGAGCCGTATGAGCCTTGGTTTCCTCATCTACAAAATGACAATAGGAATTTCCTATCTGTGTCAAAGTGTTCTTTGGAAATAAAATGGGATATTCATCCATCCATTCATTCATTCAATAAATATTCACTGAGTGCCCACCATGTGCCAGGCACTATTCCAGGGGCTTGAGATTCAACAGTAAATATTAGAGACATAGTTTTTGCCTTCATGGACCATACAATTCAGCAGAGATGACAGATATTAATTAAACAATTACCCAAAAAAATTAAGGATGTATCAATATACTACTCCCCTGCATAACAACCTTGACTGTTTTCACATTTCTCTTGGAATAAAATTCATCCACAGTCCACCAAGCCCAATATGAGATGACTCTCGCCAACCAATCTGACCTTGTTTTGCACCATCAGCTCCCTTTTCACTCCCTTCCAGACACGCTGATCATCTTTCAGTTCCTCTATCAAGCCCTTCCTGACTTCCGGACCTTTGTACGCATCTCTACCTGGAATTCTTATCTTTTGGCTGGCTCCTCCCTTACTCTTTAGGTGTCAGGCCTCCCTTGAGCATCCTACCCAAGGTGATTCCTTGGGCCATTTACTGCCCAGCTCCATATTTGTTTTGTTTATAGCATTTAGATTTCCAGGAGCTAGCATAGCACCTCTTATGTACTAGGTACACAATAATGATTTGCTGAATGAAAGAATTAGTAAATGAATATATATATGCTTATAAATGCATGAGGAATTTCTAAAATGATACATGAGAAAATATTAAGAGTGGTTGCCTTCAAGAAGTTAGGTCAGGAACCTAAAAAGGGAGGGAGTCTTGGTCTTCATTGTGTATCCTTTTGTACAGTTGAGTTTTCACCATGTGCATATTTTAACCTTTCTGTTTGAAAACCAATATTAAAAATAAGAATCACTGTAATCCTAGCACTCTGGGAGGCCGAGGCGGGCAGATCTCTCAAGGTCAGGAGTTCGAGACCAGCCTGAGCAAGAGCAAGACCTCATCTCTACTATAAATAGAAAGAAATTATTTGGCCAACTAAAAACATATAGAAAAAATTAGCCGAGCATGGTGGCGCATGCCTGTGGTCCCAGTTACTTGGGAGGCTGAGGCAGAAGGATTGCTTGAGCCCAGGAGTTTGAGGTTGCTGTGAGCTAGGCTGACACCACGGCACTTTAGCCTGGGCAGCAGAGTGAAGCTCTGTCTCAAAAAAAAAAAAATAAGAATCACATAAATATAAATAAGTAGTTTCTTCTGATTGTGATAATAGCCAAAAGCTTTATAAACTGTACAGTGTCATGAACTGGGAAGCAATTATTATTGCCTGGCACATAGTAGGCACTCAATACATTTACAAACCTCACACACCCCCTGCCCTCTTTTTGATTCATTTTTCTCTAAGTTATTTAAGTGCATTAACATGCTATATAACACATAACTATACACTACCATCTTACAGACTTTACATTTTATTTTGTTCATTTTATTTATTGTCTTCCCAACCTTCTACGCACAACGCACTAAAATGCAAGACTCATGCAAGCGGGGATGAAGTTTTGCCTGTATTGTTGACTTCAGTGTTTCCACAGCCTAGGACAGTGGCATATAGTGGAACACAATAAATATTTAAGGAGTGAATAAATAATCGGATATTGGATGGATGCATGCATGAATAAACAAATTCTTAGTTATTAGGAATATGAGGATTTATGGACAGTGAGACAGCCTGGGATTGAGGAGACAGAATGGAACTGGGGAAGGGGGTCCTCAGGTCTCTCCCGGGATTGGATGCCCTCCGCAGTGGTCCAGTGTTCCTTTCTGAACCTTGCAAGTTGCTTAGCAACCCGCCGCCCGACCCTCGGCCTCCGCTAGAGGGCGAGCGGGCGGGGAGACGTGCACGCGGGCGCGGGCGTGCATGCGTGTGCGCGCGCGTGCGCGGCGCGGGCTGGCGAGGAAGGTGCGTCACTTCCTGTTTCTTTAGGGGAACGTGGCTTTCCCCGCAGCGCCCGTTTTTCCATCTGCGTCCCTACTGCAGCGGCCTGAGGTGAAGTCGGATCCCGAGCGCAGCTTCGCCATGGAGTCGGCCCTCAGCGACCCGCACAACGGCAGCGCCGGGGCACGCAGCCCGCCCAACGGCACGACACGGCCGCCTTCCACGCCCGAGGGCATCGCGCTGGCCTACGGCAGCCTCCTGCTCATGGCGCTGCTGCCCATCTTCTTCGGCGCCCTGCGCTCCGTGCGCTGCGCCCGCGGCAAGGTAGGGCCAACTGTTTCCACCCCCATCCCGGACACGGCTGACATGGACCCTTCCTAGGCGGGACAAACACCTCCTCTCCCCGGACACTGACCCTTTCCACCATTGGTCACCACCGTTCCCTCCACCTCGGGCCCACTTCGCGCCAACCATTCTGACCTCAGGATGTGGGTACTGACACCTTCCTAAAATAGAGACTTGATTCTGCCGCCCCCACCCCCCCAACGCGGACCCTGACACATCCCTGTCTCTGTGCATCATGCCACGGCTAGGAACACTGTAAGCCGACCCTCACGCTGCAGTTGGGGCACTGGTTGTTTTGAGCCAACGGGCCCAGCCAGACCAGCCCCATCCTGGGCTTTGGGTCAACCCAAAAGGGTATACTGGGAGGGGATACTGGTCCTGAGGACTGGTACAACCTCTTGTCATCCCTCAGTTAGGAATCCTGCCTCACCCCACCCCAACGCCATTTCTACCATCCAGACCCATCCCTAGACTCCACCTTCTGTCTCACTGGAATCTATGGCACCTCATGTGCTCACCTAGCACCCCCAGATCAGGCCCTTGCCCCTGCCTCAAAAACAATCAGCCCCCCGTTTTTCCTTTTTCTTTTTCTTTTTTTTTTAATATATTTTTTTAAAAGCCAGTCAAATTTAACAGTGGGGGGGTTGAATACCAACTTTAGTGACACTAATGTTAATAAGTTCTGATAACCCACTACCATCGGACCAGCCATAAACAAGCCTCAGCCCCCAGTTTTTCACTGCACTTTCTGGAACCAATTCCAGTCAGCCAGCGCTTCATAACCTGGCATCTTGATGACTCTACTTTGTAACCAGCCGTGGACATCTTATTTTTGAGTTTTCTCTCCCTAAGTACCATCTAACCTTGGACCTGTCCTAGCCCAAACCCAGACCCTGTTCCTGACTCCTGACCCTTCTCCGACGCACAGCCCCTGACTCTGTCTCAAAGTAGCCTTTCTCCTCATAACCCCAGACAGTCCTTCCACCATTTGGTCCCACCTGCTGAGTAACTGAGCCACTATTGGCCTCTCTTGTAAGACTGGGCCACACCCCATCCCTGCCTTCCTTGACGTCTGTCCCATTGGATACATAAGAAGACTCCAGCAGCTCCCACCTTCTGTCTGTCTCCCCCCTTCCTCATCCCCACTTCTCCACTATATTAAGCGCTCTCTAGCTCATTTTACCTTCTCACTTCCTGGCACCCTTCTCCCTTCCTCCACAGCCTCTTAATCTGCAGCTCCCCACTGCTCCTCCTCCACCCAGACCTGAAGATGGACCTAAGCGGAAGCTGTCTTGCCCAAAGAGGGCAGGCCCACAAAGCAGCTACCACTTGTGAAATTGCTTAAGCTCAGGTTGTCAAAACACTGCCCAACTTGAACAGTGGTTGAGGCCTGCCACCTTCCTTCCCCAAGAGCAGAGAACTCACTACTGGCTCTTTCTGGTCAGATACAAAGGGAAGTAGGCAGGGCTTAGGCTGAGAGACTCAGATGGGACCCCATTTTCCTTATTCTGCCTCTTCTAAGCAAAGTTCAGGTGGCTTTAAGTCTCCCTGCCATGCCTGTGAGGCAGACAGTGCAAAGAGAAGTTCTGAAATAGACCAGGACAAAGAAGGTGAAGGGCAGCTTGAGCCAAGCAGCTCCCCAAAATGTCTGAGTAATTAATTCTCCTTGGCACCTTCTGCACATGGATCACTGATCTCTTAGGAAAGTACCTTGCAGACGACAGCATTTCCTGAACTTCCACTATTGTCTAGGGTGGGGGTTTGCTGCGAAGATGAGTAGGTCAGAGCCCTGTCACCAAGGAGTTCAGGAGTCTGGATGAAGGAAAAATAATTAGATCTGTGATTATAATACAAGCAGTGCTGCAGGGTTTAGGGAAAAAGATTGAGCACATGGGGCAGGGCAGGGAGGTTTTGCTAGAAGTGAGCTTGGGCCTTGATATAGAGGTTGAATTTCAGCCAGGAGAAGGCATTCTACAAGAAGAAACCAGGTATGAGGCAGTTCAGGAGATAGTGGAGATTCTGATGTGGGTGGAGCAGAGGATAGTGTTAAGGCCTGGCACAGTGGAAATTAAAAAAGCAAATATATAAAGGAGCCAAAACTGTAGTCAAGCGTTTGAGAAGCGGCTGGGCGTGCTGCCTTATGCCTGTAATCCTAGCACTACAGGAGGCTGAGGTGGGTGGATTGCTTGAGATCAGAAGTTCGAGACCCTCTCTGAGCAAGAGCGAGACCCCATCTCTCAAAAATAGAAAAATTCGCCAAGCATGACGACGTGTGCCTGTAGACCCAGCTACTCGGAAGGCTGAGGCAGGAGGGTAACTTGAGCCCAGGAGTTTGAGGTTGCAGTGAGCTAGGCTGACGCCACAGCACTCTAGCCAGGGCAAGGCGGTCTCCAAAAAACAAAAAGAGAGTGTTAACCCTCTAAGTATGTCCCGCAGGCATCTCCTGCAGGGCAGTGAGGTTGGAGAATGTATGAAATTACAAACAGGACCTGACCATTAGTAGCCTGCCACCACCAATAACCAGGATGCTCTGAAGTTTACAAAACCTTTATCCGCTTTGATGCTCACAGCAACTGAGTGTAGCAGGTTGAGCCAGTTTTATTAGCCCCATTGTACTGGAAAAGAAACGGAGGGTCAAAGAAATAACTTCTGAAGATCACACTGCCATTTAGGGGTAGAACCAGGTGTGCCTAGTCCTAATCCAGGGTTCATTCCTTCATACCGATGCCTCTAAAAGCTCACTCAAGTGGCATTTTGACCTAGAGAAAGGACAAGCCAAATGCCTCCCTTTTCTCCCCTTCCATTTCCCTGGTCATTTGGCAAGGAGAGAGAATTAGTGTGGGGATCCAGGAGCTTTGATTTCCCACCAGTGTTAGACCCAAAAGCCAGTGAGAGGACAGAATTCTCACAGGGGCCGTAACAGGCAGGGCAAATTGTGAAGTCATGGGGAGAAGAGGTGGAGCGTCCAGGCATGTGTGGAGAAGAAGTAGCCTAGGGAGGATCCATCCCAGTGCAGCGCCCATCCCTGTCAGAGACCTACGTCCCCATGCAGGGGCAAATCCAGCCCAAGGAGTAGCTGCACATCAGATTGGTTCCAAGGCCCTCAGCCTGTGACACAGAGGAGCCTCTCAGCAACAGGACTGGGTGCCCACTCTGTGCCAGGCTCTGGGCTGGGTACCAGGAGTGCCGAGAGAAAGAAGGCCAAGCCCTGCCTTCACAGAGCTCAATCACCGAGGAGATGCAGACATGTGACTAGCCGACTAGATTGCATTCTGATATGCCTCCTGGAGGGGGCAGCAGTTGTCTTTGCACGGATGGGTGAGAGAGCAACAGGCAGACAGGAGGAGAGGGAGGCATGGAACCACAGGTGTGTTCAGGGAGGCAGTGAGGAGTGTGACATGAGCCCTGTGACAAGAAGATGCTCAGGGAGCCTGTGGCTTTTCTGAGGAATAATCCTGAAGACAATGCAGTGTTTAATCTTTATAGCTACAAAAATACTGTAATTTATGTGCCTGTGTGTGTATACATATGTACATTTTTTATAAAAATGGGATTGTACAGTACATATCAGTCTGCAACTTGATTTTTTTTAAACACTATTTCTTGGTTATTTTTCTGTGTCAACACATCTAGCTCTACCTCCTTTTTTATGGTGGAAAGGGGAGGTTATGCATGCCCATGGTACAGAATTTGAAAGATACAAAGGGGATGCACAGTGAAAGTCTCCCTCCCACCCCAAGCTGCCCAATTTCCCTCCACAGGGACAGCCCCTGTCACCTGTTTTCTTAGATATCCATCTAGGGAGATGCTGTGCCTTTGCAAATAAATAATGCTTTCCCCCGATTTTTATTATATAACTGCTATATATTGTTTTATATACATATACACACACATACTTTTTTGCACCTTGCTTTTTTCACCAAGTATGTGTTGGAGATCAAATTATGTCAGTACATGTGGTGGGCATATTCTTTAACAGCTGTGTGATATCCCACCTGTGCCCCACAGTTTGTTTAAAGCACTTCTAAAGTGCTTCTCAAATTGTGGTCCCTGGGCCAACAGCATCAGCATCACCTGAAAACTGGTTAAAAATGTAAATCCTGAATCAGAAACTCAAGGTGGGGCCAGCAGTGTGTATTTTAGCAAGCCCTCAAAATTGATTTGCTGGGTGGAAAGCTATGTGCATTTTTTAGATAGATTGTACCAAATGATCCACTGTAGAAGTCGTATGAGTTTACTCTCCCCCCAGCAGTGACCTCTATTCTTTTCTTTTGAGACAGAGTCTCTGTTGCCCGGGCTAGAGTGCCACAGCGTCAGCCTAGCACACAGCAACCTCAAACTCCTGGGCTCAAGTGATCCTCCTGCCTCAGCCTCCTGAGTAGCTGGGACTACAGGCATGCGCCAGCATGCCCAGCTAATTTTTTTCTATATATTTTTAGTTGTCTAATTGATTTCTTTCTATTTTTAGTAGAGACAGGGAGTCATTCTTGCTCAGGCTGGTTTTGAACTCCTGACCTTGAGTGTGATTCCCCCCACCTCGGCCTCCCAGAGTGCTAGGATTACAGGCGTGAGCCACCGCACCTGGCCTCGATTCTTGTTTAATAGCCGCCTAATAGTCCATTCTCCAGAGGTTTTTAAGCAGGTATGTAATACAGTCAGATATAGGTCTTTGAAAGAGCTCATGGCAGGGGAGTTGACAGGCAGAGGGAGAAGGAAGGGTAAGGAGGCTGGTGCAGGGGTTGTGGTGAAGATGGCAGTGGGGGCCCACGAATTGGGGTGGGAGGTTAGTTCAGGAAATGCAGTTGTGGGGAGGTGAGTGACTGAATGTGCTGATAAGTAGAGGAGACCCCAGGGTCTCCAGCTGGGGCAACAGTAACAGAATGGTCCACAAATTCCGGATCATTTCCAGGGCATGGCCTGGAAGCAGTGCTCCCAGAGCTCAAGCCATGCCAATGTCTGGAAGCTGGACATCTGTCTTCCCTTACTGCTTTTGCTTCCGCCCTGATAACTGAACATCCAGAATGTTGGTGGGTCCTGGTGGCTCACGCCTGTAATCCTAGCACTCTGGGCAGCCGAGGCAGGCAGATCGTTTGAGCTCAGGAGTTTGAGACCAGCCTAAGCAAGAGCAAGACCCGGTCTCTACTAAAAAATATATATATCGAAAGAAATCAGCTGGACAACTAAAATATATATATAAAAAATTAGCCAGGCATGGTGGCGCATGGCTGTATTCCCAGCCACTTGGGAGGCTGAGGCAGGAGGATCGCTTGAGCCCAGGAATGTGAGGTTGTTGTGAGCTAGGCTTTCACCATGGCACTCTAGCCTGGGCAACAGAGTGAGACTCTGTCTCAAAAAAAAAAATCAGAATGTCACTGGAAGGCGAATTTATTTCTGCTATTGTGTCAGCTTTTCTTTCCCACTCATTTGTGTTTCAGGAGCTACTGCATTTGCATACGTGCTTCTGGTTTAAAAATCCCAGTCCAATTGGTAGAGAATCCTAACGACTTCTAGTATTTTTGTCACCACAAAGATTAACTGTTCAATTACTGTCAGGGTTCTGTTCCTGAGAAAGCTCTCGGACTCCTTGAGCATCTTGTCACAACTTTCCAAGAGAGTTCCAGGTAGGAAAGGTGGGAAACATAGTTGCCAGGAGTTTGGGGTCTGGAACTGCCTCAGTTTGAATTCCTGGCTGTGCCACTCACCAGCTGTGTGACCTAAGCAAGTTACTTCACCTCTCTGAGCCTTAGTTTCCTCATCTGTAAAAGGGAGCTATTGAAAGTACTGCTTTGTGGGGTTTTTGCGAGGATGAAGTCATGTAAAGCACCTAGAACAGTGCTTGGCACAGAGAAAGTTCCCAGTAAATATTATAATTATTATCGTCATTCAGGTTTGAAGTCTCCCATTCTGACTCAACATTGCTGCATGAGATATTTATAACAGTCACCCACAAAGGAGACCAGATTCCTATGTGTGATGGAGCATCTGTCCAACCTTGGTTTGTCATTGAGTAGTATTAAGCCTCTTCCCAGCCGGGGTACCAGGCTGAATTGAAAGGAATATGTGGAAATGAGCCATAACACTGGCTTGTAGGTGAAGCCACAAAGTCCCAGGTGCACTTTCATAGCCCTGAGCCTCTGTACTCACAGGTCCTTCTGCCTGATAAACCCTTCCTTTCCTTGTACACAAAGCAAACTCCTCAACTCAGCATTTATCTGGCTCCTACTGCATGTCAGACCCTGTGCTTGACCTTCAAGGCCTTGCTTATGTGGCATCTGCTCTAGCCACCTCTGACACTCCCCTACTGCTCTGCAGAAATGGGGTCTTGTTTGCTCTCTCATGATTCCCTTGTACATAGCAGCATATGGAGCTTGAATGATGACTCAAGACACAATGCGCAGAAATCAGAATCCTCACAACTCATCTTGCAGCTGAGGACATCAGGGCTCCCAGAAAATGAGAAAAAAGAATCACTTTCCCAAAGTCCCACAGCTCAAAAGAAGTAAAAGCTGGAGTCAGACTGGGCTTTCTGACCTTAGAGCCCTCTTTTAACCACTCGGCATTCGTACTGTGTTTCATTCTGGTATATGTGTCTATTTTGTCGTGTGTCAGACTGCATTGTAATATTCTGTTTATTTGCCAAGGCCTTAGCCTACCTGCCTGTGAACTCTGAGGTCAGGGACTGTCTGATTTTTTTTTTTTTGAGTAAAGGTCTCTCTCTGTCACCCAGGCTAAAGTACAGTGGTGTCATCATAGCTCACAGCAACCTCAAACTCCAGGGTTCAAGTGATTCTCCTGCCTTAGCCTCCCAGGTAGCTGGGACTACAGGTGTACACCACAACACCCAGCTGATTTTTCTAGTTTTTGTAGAGACATGGTCTCGCTCTTGCTCCAGCTGGTCTCAAACTCTTGGCCTCAAGCAATCCTCCCACCTCAACCTCCCAAAGTGCTATGATTATAGGCGTGAGCCACCGTGCCTGGCCAGGGCTGATTTATTTTTGTACACAACCACTACACAGGAAATGTACTGAATGTGTGGAAGTGCACAGAGCGGGTGAGGAACTTGCCCGAGTCCCACAGCACGCTGCTGCCAAAAGCAGAAAACAAGGACTGGGAGAGAAGAGAGATGGAAGTAAACAGGCCTCTCTGTCAGTATTGCTCACCCACCCCACCCCCAGCTCCTGGCAGAGCTGCCCAGAGTGAGTCACACAGAGCTGCCCCCGGTGGCTCCAGAGGGAGGGTCTACCTTCCGGCCCAGGATGTGGGCTGTGCAGCCGTACACACATAGGGGTTTGATTAAGGGCCTCCTCACTCGCCTTTCCCTGGTAATCACAGCCCTCGTGTGGGCTCAGTACAGTTTGCCAGGCTCTTCTGCATCCCATGTCTCATCCGGTTTAAGGCTTTTGGCTCTTTTTGGAGGTAAGTAAAGCTAGAGATTGCCATCTGGTTTGACAGATTTACTCATCTGAGGCTCGGAGAGCAAATGACTAGCCTCAGTCTCCCAGCAAGCCATTAACAGCAGTGAATACCGTGAACATACTTGACGTGCATCATTTTACTTACGTGTGAATTATCTGTAGGAAAAATTCTGAGAAGTGGAACCACTTGGTCAGAGCGGTTGTGATTTTGACGTAGACACGTTTTGCTAAGCTTGCTCTCTGCAGGAAGCCTGCCTCTTTCCCCACAGCCTCTCCAACTCAAGAGTGTTACCAAATGTGTGGCTTCTTGCCATTTGACAGATGAAAAATGGAATCTCGGTGTACTTTAATTTGAGTTTCTCTTATTAAAAATGAGAATGGACATTCTTTTCTTATGATTAAGAGCCATTTGTAGTTCCTGTTTTATGAATCTTCTCTTTATATCCTTGGGCATGTGCAAATTATGATTTGATGCATCCTGCCAAATAGCCCTTTCCAAAAGGCCGGACAGGTTTGTACTCTGGCCAGCGCTGTGTATGCATCCCCATTCCCCACAACCCCCCTCCCAGTGACCATTTCACGGGCTTGCTGCCCTCTGCCCCTCTCCTTCCCACCTTGCAACCTTCCACCCTGGGGCACTAGGTGCCCCCACAGCCACGGTCTCCCTTCCCCACACAGCTTCCGTCTTAGCAGGTTTTTTCCTGTTGGTTTTTAAGAGCCAGCTATGAGCCAAAATATCCGTGAGACTCCGCAACTGAATGGATCCCTTCTCCCAGGGATGCTGGTGCTTTATTCACAGGATGATGTGTGATGGTAGAATCTCAGCACTGTGATGAGCCTGCGGCTACTACGGAGAGAATGTCACTTTAGCCATAAGCAGAAGTCTCATCTGGCATTGCTAGGACTTCAGTAGCTGCGATATAAAATAGCTGGGGAGTAGGCTTGCGGCCAGAACATTTGCTGGGCCCTTGAGAACTGTGAGGATTTTGCCTAGCAGGCAGAGGGCATGTAGACAGCATTGTTAACCTGGAAGCTTTTGCATCTGTTCTGAATACAAATTTATACCAGGACTATACTGTACTGTCATTGGTGAATTTTCACTACGAAGCCCTTTGGCTTGAATCCTGTGAAGCTGATTTAATTTCTGTGTTGCACTGTTACTCCATTTTCAGTTCTTTTCCATTTTTATAATACCAAAATTATTTTGACTGCATTCAGTTCTTTTTCATGTAAATATTTATCCTTCATCAGCTCTTTACCCACATCACATTCTTGCCAACCATAGCATCTGCCGTTATAAATTTAATTGTGCCTTTTATTTTTACTGTATTCAAGTCTCCCGATCAAATTTCTTAAGTTTTGTCACGATTTGCTTCTCCTTGCGGTTCGTGTCTCCCCATGTGCAGTTTTAGCCATTGTCAGTTTTGTTTGTTGCTAGTTTATTTCAACTCACAATATCCATTACCTACGAGATGAAAGACTAATCACATTTCCCTCTTAGCTAATCCGTAAGAAAAGTCCTCATGAAGTGTGAGACTGCTCTGTCGTTACCAGTGTCCAGGTTTTCTTCTCTCAGTTATTCCATACTGGAATGGCCTCTGCCCCATGCCGTCACCCCAGATGTGCCACACGTGCCTGGATTCTTCTCCCTGGACTGTCTCTATCAGGGTCCAGATCTCCTCGTGGCAAAATGGTGGGATCAGAGCATCTTGCCCCAGTGGGAGGTGGGCAGCACCCCAGCAGAGGAAACAGCATAAGCAAAGCTTTGCAGGAAAACGTGCGTGAGGGCATCAGGTACCCACCACGATCCATCCTGGAAGCCGAAACCATGCTCCCAGCCCAGGCGTGGTAACTTATGCCTGTAATTCTAGCACTTTGGGAGACTGAGGCCGGAGGATCGCTTGAGGCGAGGAGTTCAAGACCAGCCTGGGCAAGAGCAAGACCTTGTCTCTTTAAGGGGAAAAAAAAAAAAACCACGGTCCCACTGAATGGGTGCTGTTCTCTCCCCTCTAGAATGCTTCGGACATGCCGGAAACAATCACCAGCCGGGACGCCGCCCGCTTCCCCATCATCGCCAGCTGCACGCTCTTGGGGCTGTACCTCTTTTTCAAAGTAAGTCCTTTGCCACCTGTTTTGTCATTTAGTTTAAATGACTTTATTTTTATTTTGTTTTATTTTTCCCATCACAGAAGCCATGCATGTTCATTTATAAAAAATAAAGAGCAGAGAAAAATTACTAATTCACCCATAGACCCACCCAGAGGCCACCACTGTTGGTTTTTGGGGCCCTTTCCCACCAGTCCCTGTTTCTTTTCTCCATGTAGCTTTTTGTTTTGTTTTTGTGATACCAGTTTGGTTTCATTGTACTATTTATGTTGGGATGGGGTATAGGTTGTGTCTCAGACATACCTCTACCATACTAATCGCCTTTTTTTTTTTAATTTATCGAGGTTTATTTTCCCAATAAAAGTTACACAGACTCAGTGTTGCAAACCTGGAAAACACAGGAAAGTAAAAAGGGGGAAACAGCAATCATCCAAAACCCCACTACCAGAGACAATCACAGTTTCCCTTTGGAGGTGTGTCCTTCCACTGTTTTTCCCCGTGCATGGTTTCTCCATAGCTGTGACCACATGGTGTATTCAGTTTGTAGCTGCTTTTCTCACTTCACATTAATAACATCATAAGCATTTTCTCATGTTACTGCCAACTCTCCTCAATAAAACTGTACTGTCTTCTGGATTTTCTGAATTATAAAAGTAACCTACAGAAAACTTAAACGTATATCAAGAGAAGGATAAATAAATCCCACAGCACAGAAGGAGTCATGTTAACATTTTGGCATAGGCTTTTTATAAGCATATGTTTAACGTTAGAATCCTGTTACAACTATGTGTTGTATCTTCTTGGTTTTTCAATAGTATGTCACAAGTGCTTTTTTTCCTGATCATTGAAAATTTCTCAAGAATGACTTTAATTTACATTTTAAAAATACATGTACATGTTTAAAAATTTTTTTTCAACCTAAGGAAAGGTACAAATGAGCGAGAATCCTCTGCCCAATATAGTTTCTTGTGAATCTGTTATACATAGGCCTATATTTTTGTTAAAATATTTAGATATGTAAAACATATAATTCTTTCCACAGAGATATTTTTTTATCAGCACAGCCAAATCTACCCCATTCTTTTTAACAACTACTCATGGTTCTGTTTTATAATGTACCCCTGAGAGTATTTAAGTGTGTCCAGTGTTGAAGTAACATAGTGGTATTGCCATGAATATTTTCTTTTTTTCCTTTTTTTTAAATAAGATTCTTAAGGCCATGCTGTGTTGTCATGAATATTTTCATGCACATATTTCGTGCATGTATTTTCTTCAGGCATATCTACAATAGAACTACCAGGTCAAACAGCATCTCCTTCCCCCCCACCCCCAAGAGATGGGGTCTTGCTCTGTCACCCAGGCTGGAGTGCTGTGGCATGATCATAGCTTACTGCAACCTCAAACTCCTGGGCTCAAGTGATCCTCTCACCTCAGCCTCCTGAGTAGCTGGGGCTATAAATGCTCACCACCATGCAAGGCTGATTTTTTTTTTTTCTTTTGAGATAGAGTCGCACTCTGTTGCCCGGGCTGGAGTGCCGTGGCATCAGCCTAGCTCACAGCAACCTCAAACTCCCAGGCTCAAGCAATCCTTCTGCCTCAGCCTCCCAAGTAGCTGGGACCACAGGCAGGTGCCACCGTGTCCAGCGAATTTTTTCTGTAGATTTTTAGTTTTCCAGCTAATTTCTTTCTATTTTTAGTAGAGATGCGGTCTCACTTTTGCTCAGGCTGGTTTCAAACTTCTGACCTTGAGTGATCCTCCTGCCTCGGCCTCCCAGAGTACTAGGATTACTGGCATGAGCCACTGCACCTGGCCAAGGCTGATTTTTTTTTTAGAGAGATGGGGTCTTGCCGTGTTGCCCACTCTGGTCTTGAACTCTTGGGCTCAAGCAATCTTCCTGCCTCAGCCTCCCAAAGTAATGGGATTGCAGGTGAAAGCCACTGTACCTGGCCTACATCCCCATTTTTGATTAGACAGATAGTGCCAAATCGCTCTCCAGAAAGATTATACCATTTTACAATATTATTAACAGAAGTGTACTGGCTTACCCAGACTTGCACCTGCAATGGGTAGCACCAGAATTTTTGGTTTTTATCAGTCTATGAGTGAATCAGAAACATAATTTTTTTTTTTTTTTGAGACAGAGTCTCACTCTGCTGCCCGGGCTAGAGTGAGTGCCATGGCGTCAGTCTAGCTCACAGCAACCTCAAACTCCTGGGCTCAAGCGATCCTCCTGCCTCAGCCTCCCGAGTAGCTGGGACTACAGGCATGTGCCACCATGCCTGGCTAATTTTTTCTACATATTTTTAGTTGGCCAATTAATTTCTTTCTATTTTAAGTAGAGACGGGGTCTCGCTCTTGCTCAGGCTGGTTTTGAACTCCTGACCTTGAGCAATCCTCCCGCCTCGGCCTCCCAGAGTGCTAGGATTACAGGCGTGAGCCACCGTGCCTGGCCAGAAACATAATTTTTAACACCTACTTCCTATTCCATAACTCCCTCATTGTTGGATCAGAAATATCTTTTTAATGGCTTTAGAATATCCCTACAAGCAGATGTAGCATAATTGACTTATAGCATTCCCCTCACTTTAAACTGAAAATGTCATTCTGATTTTTACTCTGATAAATAAGAGTGTATTAAATAATACTGAGTAATCACTGATTTTTTTTTTTCTTTTTTTCCTGGACCTGGGGTGAAGAGCTGAATTTATCCAGTGCCTTGGTTCATAGCATACCATCCTCAGTCCATGCCAGGAACCCCCATGGTTTTTTCTCTCTTCACCCCAATACCCACCTCCATTTTCCACCTCCATTTCCCTCTCCGCCAAAGATGCCTGCTCTAACGTGTTTGATTTATGTCCTTAGATATGTGTGTTTCTTATAGAATATATAGTGTTGGTGTATCTGTGTGTGTGAGTGAGCGTTGAGTTTCCGTAAATAAAACTGTGCAATGCATCTCCGTTTCCTTTTCCTCTCCCCTCTACTTTGGAGCTCTCTCTGTGGCTCTGTGTACATGTAGCCCATTGCTTCTGACTTTGCATTTGGCAGATATTTCTTACGTCTATGCTGTGCTAAGCACCAGGAATATATACCCAGTCCCTTGCCTCAAGACCTTCTGACATTTTTAGTATTTAGGATTCTTTGCTGAGGCCAGATGTCCCAGAAAAGAATTTCTGGCAGCAGTGGGTGTGACCTTTTTTATTTAAGGAACTGGCTTCCTGTTGCTCAGCCTCTCGTCCTCTCTGGGCAGGTAAGCCCCGGCCTGCCTTGTGCAGGAGCACAGTTTGCGTACCTCTTCCCTGTGCCTCTAGAGTGCCCACGCTAAGATTTCTAAAAGGCAGCTTCCATCTGGACAGTGCAGCCACTGGGCTCCTCCTGAACTCCAACCTGATGGCTGGTTGGTTGGTTTGCTTAAAAGAAAAACAGCTACCACAGTAGCTCTTCCTCGGCCCCTTTCCTTCCCTCCTCCCAAGTGGGACACTGGAGTTTGTAACTGCATAGTAAATTTTTTAACACATCATATTTTCCTGATGCCTCAACATCCCCACAGACAGGCTATGAACATCCCACAGGGTAGCCGGGTGCACCACTGTGATAACGCTGAACTCTGCCACAAGTTCCCCTTCTTGCCTCCCTACCCCACCGACTGTGGCCTAGTGCCATTCAGACATACATGGAAGTCCCCTCACACCTTCTGCTTGTGTGCTGCACCCTGAGTCCCAAGAAAAGCACTTGTCCATGGGTCTCCCTCTCTAGGACCTGGGAGTATGATAAGTCCTTTCATTGCATAGGCCTCTCTGAGGGACTTTCCACCTGAGTTTAGAATGATCGCATCCTCGTCACCAATTGTGTTGCAGGTAGGGGAGTAAGTCCCCTTTGTGGGATCTCTAAGGACCACTCCAACATACCCACGGAAATTATGCTCAGAGAGGTGTATGAATTGAAAGGATCTACACTCACAGGTCCTAGAGAGGGAGGCATGGCATGCCACACAGGGGCCACATGGGAAGAGCTCCCAGGGAGCGGCTCAATCAAGCAGGTGGAGAAAGAGGGGAAGAGGACCCCTGGGTGAGCACCTTTATGGCAAGGGCCATAGGTGTGGCTCTGACTTTTTAGCAATCAAAGTACAAAGGAAAGTGAGACTTGATGTCCTATACACGTGGTCCATGTAGTCAAACCAGATCCAAAAGCTCAAAGGTGTGTCTCAAGAGATTTTTTCTGAGGGCCCACATTGAAGGAACACAGTGTGAGAGGTGCACATCTTCGTAAATAAACACAATCCATGTGCCTACAAAATATGTTCATAGGTCTGTTTCTTGAGGCATTCACATAGGCCCCTGACTTACTCATCCATGCAGTCATTCTGCGTTTATCGAGTGCCTGCTACTTCAGGTCTCGTGCTGGGGATACCACAGTGAGGAACACAGCCGACCATCCCTGCGCTCACGGAGCACCTGTTAAGTGGCGGAGACAGACACCAATCACACAGATAGATGTGAAGTTACAGCTCTGAGAAATGCTGTGAAGGCAAGGTCCTTAGTGCCAGGAAAGCACAGAAGAACCAGGCTAGGGTAAAGCCCCAGTCTTGCTCAAGCTCCCATCCAAGGTAACAGCACCTCCAGCTGCCTAGCTGCTCACTCAGAACCCCAGGAATCATCCTTGTTCCTGCCCTCTCAGCCCTCACATCCAGCCCCTCCACACACCCTGCAGCGCCAATCCAAGAACAGATCTAGAATCGTTCCACTGCTCATCACTTCCCCTCCGTGCCCCAGTCCAGGACACCTTCCCCCCTTCTTCTGGGTTGTGCGGTGCCCTCCTCACTGGCTCCCTGCTTCCACTCCTGCCCTGTGGGATCTTCCACACAGCAGCAGATGGGTCCTCTCATGCCGCCCAATCATGCCACAGCCCTGCCCTTAGCACTTCAGTACCTGCCTCACCCGGGTGAATCTAAAGTCTTTGCATTGGGAGCATTGTGACAGAGAATATTTCTCAGTTTCACCTAACAGTAATAAGACCAAGAAGTAGCTGTCAGGGCTGCTGTCCTAACTTCCAGCCATCACTGCAGGAGGAGTCATCAGGAAAGCAGGGCATGGAGAATGGAGCAGGCACACAGGTGTCTTGTAGCCAGCAGGCCCGGGGCCTGGGTGGCCACTCCTAGGGGCTGTCTAGGTTTCTGAGCAGAGAGAAGGAAACATGGAAGAGCGAGTTCTGAGGTTCCAACAGTTCTCTTGGGGCTCTGTACTTTAGACTCCCCTGTGCCCCCAGAGCCCTCATGCAGGACACAAACTCAATAATTGCCTGTCTCCAGATACGGAGCCACCAGGCATAAACCTACAGACTCCTTTGGGAGGTACATCTGGGGGCTTGAGGTTCCCCCCTTTTTTCCCAAAGCTGCAAACACTACAAGGCCTCTAGTACTGTCTAAGACTCTTCCTGACCGTCCCCCAACTCTAGAAGGGTGAGACCAACCTCCAGAAGAAAAATGAGGACTCTAGTTTCCTCATAGCCACCAGCAACCCTGACTTCCTGTTTCTCTTTCTATTTTTGCTCAGATATTCTCCCAGGAGTACATCAACCTCTTGCTGTCCATGTATTTCTTCGTGCTGGGAATCCTGGCCCTGTCCCACACCATCAGGTCAGAAGGCACCTCTCTGCAACATTTGAAGCAGCTTTCTCAGGAGCCAGTACAGGGTCTCGGATGAGAACATGACCTTTGCCGTCACTCAGAGCCAGGTTTAAATCCTGGCTGTAAAACTCCAGGGACTCTTTCCCCTGTGTCACACTGTAGATGACCAGGACAAGAACTATAACCTCTCTGGGCTTCAGTTTCCTTACAGGGAATAAGAGTCTCGGTGGGTGTCTCCCACCACCACATCACTGGGAAAGTTATTTGTGGATAATAATTCACGGTACTGAGGTGAGTGATAGCAGTGCCACCTGCCAGCTGTTGTGGCCTGCTGTGTACCACGCAGTGTGCTCAGCTCCTCACACCTGATCTTATAAGGAGAGCGAGGCAGTGTGGTGAGAAGTTAGGAGTGTGGGCTCTGGAATTTGACTACCTGACTTTGAATCCAGACCCTCCCACTCTGTGACCTCAGACAAGTTAGTTGATCTTTCTGGCCTCAATTTCCTCACAAATGTGGACAAAAATAATAGTACCATCCTTGTGGGGTCATGTGGAAAGCCTTTAGCACGGTATCTGGCGCTTAATGTGTTCAGTAAGTTTAGCTGCTGCTATTACCTGTGTCAACCTGCCGGGCGACATTATATGATTAGCTTTTGCTTTTAATCCTGTGTCACAGTCAGGGAAACTGAAACTCAGAGAGGTTAAGAAATTTGCTAGGATCACACAGTTGCTAAGCAACAAAGCCAGGATTCAAACCCAGCTGTGGCCCCAGAGCCCATCCTCTTCCCCACTGCCAGCCTGCTCAGACTGCCACACATTCATGTCATTTCAGTGGGGATGAGTGATAAAGGCCAATGTTCCTTAGGGACTACGATTGGTGTTTTGGCCGGTTCTCTAGTGTTTGGACTATCCTGTGCTTTACAAACATTTGGCACCCTTGCCCTGCTCATACATGGGAATTGTGTCACCACCCTTGCCTCAGCTTGTGACTACAAAGATGTCCCAGCATGTTTCTGTCCACCCCTCTTGAAGTGGTACAGCCTCAGGCTGAGAACCACTAATAAATCAAGAGGAGGCCAGCAGACCAGAGAAAGTTCCCAGAAGGAAGAAACTTGACTTGAACTCAGCTTTGAAGGGCAGGAAACCTGGAAGAGGTAGGTGCAAAGGAGAGAGAGGTCAGGCCAGGAGCTGGATGGTTTGTGCACATTGAGGGCACAGTCGAAGTAGACATAGAAAAAGCTAGAGAGAAAGAGCAGGATGTGCTCACCAAGGCTTTGGAAGCTGAGGTGAGTGTGGTCTTGTTACTCTGGGCACTCTTTCAGGACAATGTGATAGGAGTGTGAGCTCGAAGCAAGTAACCGTGGGACCAAGGCCTGGCTCGGCCAGCTCTATAATTTGTATGAGTTACTCAAGCTCCCTGAGCCTCAGTCTTTCCACCTATAAAATGGAGAGACTGCAAGTACCTCCTCAAGAGAGGTGTGGGAAGGATCAGATGAGCCTCTGTAATGTCCCGAGAGCACACAGTGAGTTGAGTGGCTGGCCCAAGGTTTCACAGCTGGAACTTCAGCTCTGTTCTTCTGACTGAGGTCAGTGTTGTCTTCATCTACACTGACCCTTCACCCCCAAAATCTTACTCTAGCTAGCTCTGGAGAATTCTAGTCCAGCCCCACATCCTGAAAAATGAAGGCCCAGAGTGACTTGAGCCAGCAAGATAGTGGCAGGCCCAGTCACCCTTGCTCAAAGGATACACCTGTCTTTTCATGGTGGACCTGAGGTGGGGTAGAGGCAGTCACTTCCAGGCACTGGATGCCTCCTTTCCTACGCTGACTAGTATCCTCCTTTCCTCCCTCCAACTCTAGCCCTTTGTACCCCGGCATCTGTGAGAGGCTTAAGACCCCTGGTTCTCTCCACTGCCCAATCTGCACCTCAGAGTGAGAGAACCCAGTGTATTCTGAAAGCCACTCTTGGGCCATATGCTGAGGAATTATTTATCTCAGCAACTTTTCAGATGAAATCTTCTCTCTACCCAACTGCTCAAGCAGGGTATTTTTAACCTCTATCATTTTGGCCCCAGAGACTTTTTTTTTTTTTTTTTTTTTTGCCTTTTTGAGCAATAACAAAGGGACATTGTCCCAAATTTATCACAGATTACCCAAGAAACAATTGTTTGTGTTTTAACCAAAATTTTGAGAGATAGACGTTATCAACAGAAAATAAAACCAACAGCAGCTAAAGCTGTACAAGGTAAAATTTGTTAGTGACTAGAAACTAACAGAAGAATCGTTTTCTTAATGAAATTCAGAGCAACAAAATTTAACCTGGGAAAATCATACCTTGTAAAACTGTTGATGGCTCTGGGCAGAAGGGGTGCTCACCATACAGGGGGGCCAGAGGTGTCCACTGAAAAATCTGATCGTGACCAGAAACTGTCGGATGATTGAGATCGTTACTATAAAATTTACATGGGAAAGAATGGAATCTGATGGAAATAATTTTAGTAAAGGGAGGGGATCATTGAATCATGCTTTCTAGAAAGTCAATCCAAGAATTAAATGACTTTTCTTCAATTAAAGTGAGTTTTCTTACATATTTTCTCAAAGAAAGTCTACAGTGTTGTTAGAATTTACATGAGCTGCTGGTATCTACAGACTTGGAGTCAGACCTTCTTCAGGATCCAAACAAGGTCCAAAGTTTCAAGACGCGAAATCGAGGCTCAGGGGGGTTATGGGGTTATGTGGACTCCCAGAATTCACAGCTGGTAAGGGCGGAGCGAGGTTTTGACCCTGGGTCTGTCTGATTCCAAAGCCAGTATTCATTACAGTGTTGGCAAAAGTGAAGGGGAAGGGAGAGTTTAAAGAGGGTGGGCTGGCCACCCTCTCCCGTCGGACCTGCGGTCTCCTGGGGTTGGCAGAAGAGAGGCCCGCTGAAAGGCTGTGAAGAGCTGCACCCAAGCTGAGATTCTCTTAGGATCCCCTCCGCCTCCACCACCATCCCCTTGCTCACTTCAAGCCTCTTTGGGAACAAACCGCAGCTTGGAGTATTGGAGGGAGGCAGGGGCCACACAGCCTGCCTTCCCCTCGTACAGTCACCCAGACTCAAGCCCAAGCCAAATCCCAGACATCTCCCCTGCCAAGGGAACCTCGGTTTATTTTCATCCTGTCTGAGCTCATGCCCCACACAGCTAACCTTTAGAGGGAGAAAAGGCGCAAAGGGCCCAAATCTGCCACCCCAGAAGGAAGAGGCCACATCACCAGTTTCATCGACCCTTGCCTTCCACCCTGAGGGGAGAAAGGCACCAGGATGTAGTTTCTCAGCAAGAAGAAGTGACCTTTAGGTTTCATGTGAGCCATCAAGGACCAGAAAGAATCTCTGCTTGCTACAAGAAGTCTGCATTCAGTGTTCAGCAAGCATTTATCAGATGCCTGCGAGGCAGCTTCACAGCAGGGTGGGGTGAAGATGATGAGATAGGGTCCCTGCCCTCAAGTCCACAGACTCACACTTGACTCTTCCCCTGTGTCATCCAGCAGCCCCTTTTTTTTTGGAATAACAAAAACATCAGTCTAGAGACTTTCTGCTTGAAGTTAAAGCTGCAGTTAAGCTTACAGGGTGCCAAGTACTCATTTAATTCTTTTAGTAGCCCCTCAAAGAAAGGTATTGTAGTGTTCCAGATGAGGAGATTGTTGCACAGAGCAGTTAAATAACTTTCCCAATATGACACTGCTAATAAGTGGCAGAGCTGGGATCTGAACCCAGAGAACACATTCTTAGCCATCACATTCTGCTTATTGAGAAACTAAGCACCAAACTCTTAAGGAAGAGGACAACTAAGCCGGGTGAAGGGCTTAGCTCCTCAGGCCGCCTCTCTGCCTCTGCGCATACCCATACACATGCCCTGACTTCAGACTCCCTCCAAAGTGATTCAGCAAACCAAGCTAAAAGTAGCTTCCAGCCTCCTCCACCAGCTTCTGCCTCCCATCTCAAAGCCCTGCTGCTGAAGTCCATTCCTGACTCCACCCTCGTGTCTGCCACATCTCTGTTCACAAAGCCCTCACATCATTCATACCAGGAGCCCCACAAGTTAGGAGGGCTCAACTGTTTGAAAAGTGGGGAAATGGAGGCCTGTTAGTTGGGAGGACCATTTCTGGATTTGCCTACCTCATTAGTCAGTATCAGCCTGATCTGATGTCAAATGCTTTCGAGCTCAGGCTCTGGAGGAATGCGCCACAGAAGTTCACAGTTCCTGCATCCCTGCTGTAGGCCCAGTGCTGGGCTAAGCTTCTCATCTGCCTTCTCATATCGTCACAGTAACCCTTTTAGAAGGTGGTATTATTATCCCTACATACAAGAAAAGAGACTGAGCCACTTAAGTGGCTCTCCCAGGGCCATACAGCTGGTGGGCTGGTGCATGGCAAAGCAGGCTTCAGGGATGGGCCACCTAAGCTTGTAGCCATTCCACAGCACTGCTGGGAGCAGCTGGATCAAGCGGCCCGGGGTTGCTAATCTTGCTCTGAAGATGATCCAGAAAAGAATGTCTCCATCCCTGCCTAGCTGGGAAGTAGGGCATGCTGGGTAATCAGAATATTTCTAGAGGTGAAGCCAACCTGATCTTGAGCAATAGAAGCCTTTGTGGAAGGAGTGAATGTGAGGGTGATTGGGGGGCTGAGATTCATCTGACTGATCAATTCCAGCTGAGTTTATAAAAATCTCAGGCCTGTTGCTGGACAGCAGAATGACAAATCATGGAGTGGAGTAGAGGTGACCATCAGGTCATCTGACTTGATAGGTCTGGAAGGGAATCCTGGAATATGTTTGAGAAGAGACTCGTACAGGTGGTGCATGGGCCAGACTTTGGGATCCATTGATCTCCCAAAAACTATTTTACATGAAAGTCGGTCTGCCTCTGCTTTGCATTTCTTCAGTGGTAACAAAAAGGCAGTTTGGGAATCACCAGGAGTTCAGTGACCTAGGTTGGAGTCTCAGCTTAGATATTGGCTCTTTGTGTGACCCTGGGCAAGTCACTTATTCTCTAAGGGCCTATTTGCACATCTATAGAATGGAAACAATAGCACCTACCTATCAGAGCAGTTGTGAGGGTGCCAAGAGATAACAGCTGTAAGTGGCTGCTGAGGGGAGTAGTGTCAGGGCTGTGATTGCCCATGGGGGCTCTATTTGCCGACCTGCTTTGTCTTTCCTTCCAGCCCCTTCATGAGTAAGTTTTTTCCAGCCAACTTTCCAAATCGACAGTACCAGCTGCTCTTCACCCAGGGCTCTGGGGAGAGCAAGGAAGGTCAGTGCTGCCCACTTTCCCTTGTGGTGTGCCCTGGGTGTTTTCCACCACCATTCCCTTTGTCTTTCCAATATTGGAGTTCTCCAGTAGAGCAAGCAATGAAAGAGGTGGGCTCTGAGATCTCATAGCCTGGATTCACATCCCCACTCTGCTGCTACCTAGAGATGGGACCTTGGGTGAATGCCTTACCTCTCTGAGCATTGGGTGTTTTTGTTGGTTTTTTTTTTTTTTATCTGTAAAATGAAAATGATGATCTACTACCTCCTTCATGGGCATGCTGTTAGGACCGCAAGTAAATGATGAGTGAAAAGCATTCAGCACACTGCCTGACTCACAGCACTTAGTAAAAGTTGACGTTTGCAACAATTTTTATTGTGTTTATTTTTAGTGTGATTACATTCTACCTAAGATTTGAAAAGGGAGTTCCACATAGTTTTCAAAAATGAAAACTATGGAGAATTGGGAGGAGCCTAGGATTTACAGGTTAGTTAGGGTACGGATTCAAATGCCGTAATAAGATTATCAGTGGCTTGACCAAGTGGGAGGTATCTAGCACTCTCTCACACTGGTGCGTGGCATATTCTGCCTTGTCCCTAGAAAGCAGTGATTTTATGTGATTCCTTTTTGTACCTCAGGTGCATCTGGGTCAAGTAAATGATTGTCGAGTTTTATTAAGAAAGCTAAGCTCGCGGCCATAGAGCCTTCCGGGTCCCAGCCCCCATCTGTCTTACGCTCCGCCATGCTCAGGGGTGGTCCTTGGATCCAGGATGGTGACCATCACTCCACTGTCCAACCAGAGGGAAAGAGAGACATTCATATCCGGGGCCAATTAAGCTGCAGAGGGGAAGCTGGAAAATGGCCGTGAGTCGGCCTCATGTCCAGTTGGAAATCGTCACGGAGTGCCCCGGAATTGTATCACTTCTTGCGTCCCAAGTCCCGCCCCTTTCATCTACCCCACCGAAGAGGACTCGGTAGTCCAAGGAACAGCGGACAGAGCGCCGCCATGACGTGGAGTTCGGAGGACCGGAAGTGGTCAGATTTCATAGAGCCGTAAAGCGCGGTTGCCTGCCTCGGTTTCCGGTTGGCGACAACGGTTCAGACCATCGGCGCAAGGTTTGTTGTGTGAGACGCTGCCCGACCGCTGCCGGTTCCGTTTTTTTCCCCTTTCCGGGCCTTTCCCTGCCGTCGCCCATTGCACCTTGGATCATGTTCAAGAAATTCGATGAAAAGGAAAATGTGTCCAACTGCATCCAGTTGAAAACCTCAATTATTAAGGGTATTAAGAACCAACTGATAGAGCAGTTTCCAGGTATTGAACCATGGCTTAATCAAATCATGCCTAAGAAAGATCCTGTCAAAATAGTCCGATGCCACGAGCATACGGAAATACTTACGGTAAATGGCGAATTACTATTTTTTAGACAAAGAAAAGGGCCTTTTTATCCAACTCTAAGGTTACTTCATAAATATCCTTTTATCCTGCCACACCAGCAGGTTGATAAGGGAGCCATCAAATTTGTACTCAGTGGAGCAAATATCATGTGTCCCGGTTTAACTTCTTCTGGAGCTAAGCTTTACCCCGCTGCGGTCGATACGATTGTTGCAGTCATGGCAGAAGGAAAACAGCATGCTCTGTGTGTTGGGGTCATGAAGATGTCTGCAGAAGATATTGAGAAAGTCAACAAAGGAATTGTCATTGAAAATATCCATTACTTAAATGATGGGCTGTGGCACATGAAGACCTACAAATAAGCCTCAGAAGGAATGCACTTGGGGGGCTAAATATGGATATTGTAATTTATATGTGTTTGTGTGTGTGTGTCACAGTGTGAAGACTATACCTCTGTGGTTATACTAAGTAAATTTAACAGGTGCTTGAAGGGGAAAAATCAGGGTGCTGTTACCACAGTGGAGAAAACAGAAATTGGGGAACAAGCAGCAAGCAGCCTGCTACACTCTGGAATCTGAAAGGAGCAGCTGCACTCTGTGACTCTGGGCAAGCTTCATCTCCTGCCTGGGCTCCCTTATTTTAAAGTGATCAAGAATGGCTCTGAGGATATCTGTCAGAGGGCCCCCCTGCAAGAGCAGCCTTGGGGACTCCTTCCCGCCTTTTCGCCAGGCCTCCATCTCTCACCTTCTTCCTCCTCTGCTAGTGAACTAGGGCTGCTAGCAAACTTCTTGATTCCTTTGGCAGCAAAGTAGAAGGTTCCAGAATGAACTAGGACCTTGCTAAAAACCTGGGCTCAATGGCAGCTGGCATTGACTGAGCACCTGCTGTGGGCCAGGCACTGTGCTGAGTGCATTGTAAGGACTGTCTTACTTACTCCCCACAGCAGCCCTACGAGGGAGGTGCTGTTATCACCTTTTCACGGATGAGGAAACAAGCTCAGAGAGGGAACTGCCTCCCCAAAGGTTACCCAGCCCCAGCTACAAGTGGCAAATCCTGTACTTTCAACACTAAGGATCACTTCCCACTGACCCTGCACCAAGCTTGTATTCTCTCTGGGCCTCCGTTCCCTTCTCTAGGATATCGGAGAAGTTGAGGGTGGCTCCAGTGAGCTCTCTCCCCTCCTGAAACTCTTACCGATCTGAGGCAGGCGAGGCTTAGCCTCCTAGCCTGTGGGACTCTGACAGTGTCCACAGCCATGCCCTCCTCCGTCCAGGGGCTGACAGGTGGGAGGGACAGCCCCACCCTGGGGAGTGGACTTACTTGGCCTCTCTGTCCAGAGATCATCAATTACGAGTTTGACACCAAGGACCTGGTGTGCCTGGGCCTGAGCACCATCGTTGGTGTCTGGTACCTGCTGAGGAAGGTAAGTAGACAGGTCCTGGGCAGAAGGGGAGGCTGGGGTGACAGGGCAGGGTTGGAGCACAGCAAGCTGGTCTCACTTCCTGTCTTTCCCCAGCACTGGATTGCCAACAACCTTTTTGGCCTGGCCTTCTCACTTAACGGGGTGGAGCTCCTGCACCTGAACAATGTCAGCACTGGCTGCATCCTGCTGGGTGGACTCTTCATCTACGATGTCTTCTGGGTGAGTCAGGCAGACAGCCCCAGCATGTCCAGTTTCGGGGCCCCTTCATCTTCCTACTCTCCTGCCTCTGTGTCCTAAGTGACATTAGTATGATGGAGAGCAACTGCCTTGGAGTGGAAGTCAGGACCCCAGAGCAGGTCCCCTCCGGGCCCATCTGTAAAATGGAGCCAGAGAGAACGGATTCCACCTCTTTCTAAGAGTACACTCCGTGTGCAGTGCCTTCTGACCACCCTCATGGTGGCCCTAGCAGGGGTATTACTTAATCCCATGTCTCCTCAGCAAGCAAGTAGAGACTCGGAGTTGAGACTCAGAGAAGTCCAGGCAGGGGTAGTAGAATGCTAATGAACGGGCCCAGCAAGGACACTGACCAAGGAGGAAGAGGCTGGCTGTGCCCTGGCTGCACACCAGCCCTGAGCTGAGGGACCTGTCATACTCGCTCTTGAGAGGCATTGCAGAAGGATCAAGGTCAGCCTGATTCAGGCACCTGTTCCCTGATCCCAGGCAGCCTCTTTTCCCCTTGAGTGAGTGGTGCTGGAGGACTTTATCACTTGGGAGGGACAGAACCGTGAACAAACGTAGGCTGCCTGGCTTAGGCCATTGGAGGTCCTTTCTATACTCTGAATTTCCCCTTTGTTGCCCAGAACCAATATGAGTGCTCACCTCACTTCAACTTTAGATCTGCACCAGAGCCCCTCGCAGCTCCCTACCCTTCTCCCCACAGATCTCAGGCAGCTGCACATCTAGAAGCCCGGGGACAGCCATTCTTTCCCATCCAGCCCCTCACTTCCCTCCAAACGCCTCTCTTCTCCTTCTAGGTATTTGGCACCAACGTGATGGTGACAGTGGCCAAGTCCTTTGAGGCACCAATAAAATGTAAGTGACCACCCCCACCATGGGGAACCCCTCTGCCCACATCAGCTGGCCCATGCCCTCATGGTGCCTCTTTGATCAGTGCCTCTCCCTTATCTCTTCCCAACATACCTCTTTCTTCTCCAAGCTTTCCTGTGTCCCTCCAGCCTGGCGTCCTTCTCAGTGATTCATCTGGCTGTGTTCACAAGCAGCCACCCCCTGCCCAGGCCCTGGCCTCTGGCCCCTTGGTCACGGTGCAGCATTGGGAGAGATGAGCTAGAATGGGAGCAAGCTTGGAGGGGGAGGTGTTTAACCCAGTCCGGGGTGGGGCATGCAGGGGCCTCTGTGCTGAGACCCGAAGCTTCCATACCTGGGATCCCCTCAGCACCTGGGTATCGGGTGCTGTCTGTCTCACACCTCTCACACTGCCTTGGTTTTGTTCTTTAGTGCATCTGTTTATCGTTCAGAAAATCCAACTACAGGTTGAGCATCTCTAATCCAAAAATCTGAAATCCAATATGGTCCAAAATCCAAAACTTTTTGAGCGTCAACATGACACAAGGGGAAAATTGCATGCATAAGTATTTAACACAAACTTTGTTTCGTGCACAAAATTATTCAAAATATTGTACAGAGCTGGGCTTGGTGGTGCATACCTGTAGTAACAGCTGCTTGGGAGGCAGAAGTGGGAGGATAACTTGAGCCCAGGAGTTGAAGGCTGCAGTGAGCTACGATCACACCACTGCACTCCAGCCTGACCAAAGGAGCGAGACCCTGTCTCTTAAAAAATAAATAAATAAACAATAATGTATAGGCTGGGTGTGGTGGGCTCACGCCTGTAATCCTAGCATTCTGGGAGGCAGAGGCGGGAGGATCGCTCAAGGTCAGGAGTTCAAAACCAGCCTGAGCAAGAGCGAGACCCCGTCTGTACTAAAAATAGAAAGAAATCAGCTGGACAACTAAAAATATATAGAAAAAATTAGCCAGGCATGGTGGCACATGCCTGTAGTCCCAGCTACTCGGAAGGCTGAGGCAGGAGGATCGCCTGAGCCCAGGAGTTGGAGGTTGCTGTGAGCTAGGCTGATGCCACGGCACTCTAGCCCGGGCAACAGAGAGAGTCTCTGTCTCAAAAAAAAAAAGTATAAAATTACTTTCAGGCTATGTGTATAAGGTATATATAAAACATAAATGAATTTCTTGTTTAGATTTGGGTCTCATCCCCAAGATATCTCATTATCTATATGCAAAAGTTTCAAAATCTGAAACATTTCTGGTCCCAAGCATTTCAGGTAAGGGATGCTAAACCTGTGTAAGCATCATCACACAATGGAAATTTTGTTATCTTACACTACAGCAAGCCCAGGGGTAAAAGACTGAGGGTTGGGTTAATGACCCTCAGTGACTCCATTCAGGAGCCAAGGTCACTTAAGTCCTCCCACCCCACCATTCTCAGCATGTCCACCTATCCCTTAGCTCATCCCTTCATGGTCCCAAGACGGCTGCCACAGTCCCTAGCATTGACTCGTCACACAGCCATGTCCAGAGACAGAAAAGGGAAACTGTCTCTTTTTCATCAGGGAGGGATGTTTTTCCCCAAATCCCCTGTGCAGGTTTCTCCATATTTTGTTGGCCAAATTGGGTCACAGCCCAAGTCCAAACCATTCATTAGTAAGGGGGATGGGAAGAGCATGGTTAGCTTAGAGTCCAAGCCTTAGACTAGTCAAGAATCACTACCTGGATGCCTGTAATCCTAGGACTCTGGGAGGCTGAGGTGGGAGAATCGCTCAAGGTCAGCAATTTGAAAACAGTCTGAGCAAGAGCGAGACCCCGTCTCTACTAAAAATAGAAAGAAATTAATTGGACAACTAAAAATATATAGAAAAAATTAGCCGGGCATGGTGGCACATGCCT
>CAUYRT010058222.1:0-26621 GCA_963574885.1 Lepilemur ruficaudatus | reverse complement strand
AGATCATTACCCTGTGGAGAGCCATTTCTATAATATAAAATGCCTGCTCAATCATAATCATTCTTAAAAATAGATTCATGAAATATTATAACTAGAAGAAAAATGAGAGATTATTTAGACTATTTCCTTTTTTGTACAAATGAAATCCTGGGGCCCAGATAGGAAGTGACTTGCTTGAGGTCAAGCAATTAATGAGAGCTAAACTAGGATAGCCTCAACTTAATTCTTCTGACTTTTGAAGAGGCTTCTTTTGAGCACATTTCTGTTAGGAAATACACATTGAACATTCCTGTAGAAATGTGGCTGTGAGTTTTTAGAACAATGCTGTTTCAGAATTGATTTCTTAAAGTTCTCTTGTATTGTTTTTCATTTTTATTTCTCTGTGACTATTGCAAAATATTACATATATTCTTGTGTGTGTGTGTGTGTGTGTGTGTGTGTGTATGTAGTACAAAAGCTACTATGCCAGTTTCTCTTAGACATATAACAACCTGTATAAAAATCGTGACTGTCCTTTGAAGACTTTGGGTAAAGCCATGAGAAATTCAATTCCAACATAAGTCAACACATAAAAAGAAATAAATGGGGCTTTCCTGTGTATTAGGAGTCATCAGTGTAACTTATGGAGGAAATAAGAAATGAACTGAACCTTGATGAGTGATTATATGTCATGACATAATTGTCGACAGCCCAGGGAAGCAAGGATGTGTAAGTGATGGCGTTTGCCTAGACAGGAACGGAGGGCAAAGAGATTTAGATGACTACACAGGTCAAGTCCTGCATTTTGGTCTGCTTCCTACTTTTACTACCCAGCACCTCTTCTTCAGCATCCTCCTCCGTTGTCACTGAGGGTAGTTAAGGGGAGAAGTCAGGGAATGACTGTTGAAGTAGTTCTTGATGATGTTTAATTTGCCAAACTGGGCTGAATGTTGCAGAGTAGGAAGAGAGTCCAGACGCGGGGTGACCAGATAGGAGGTGAATGAAATAGTCTAAACCCAAAATATTTAGGGCAGTGGGAATGAAGACATTGTAAAGAATCAATAGAAGCCATTACATAGGAATGCTCAGACCTGCCAATCACAACGTCTAGGAGACCCCTGTCAATGGCACCTCTTTCTCCTCTGACAGCTATAGCAGAACTCGTCCTCCTCCAATCAAAGGCTGACGCTCCTGTGTTCTCAGGGCTTTCCTCTCTCACTTTTTCAAGAAACTTACAATTTGTATCTTTTCTCTATCCTTTATCATGGCTTCTGCCCTCACTATGGGTCCCTTCCTTTCAATAGTATCAAATGTCTATGATCTTCAAAAAAAAAAAGTTAAATTTTTTGAAAGAAGTACCAAGGCTTGCCGCTTATACTTCTTCAATTACAAAAAATCAAACATTTTGCATGATCTGAATTTTAAATAAATCAGCAAGTTTCTCCAACCTGGATTTTACTCCTACGTCCTCCACACAACTATGCTTGCTAAGGTCACCATTGCTCTCCAGGTCAGGAAGTCAGACAATTTTCCGCCCTCATTTGCCTGACCTTTAAACAGCTTTCAGCACAGTTTACTACTCATCCCATTTTGAAATATTTCTTCTGGTTTCTATCATACCGTATACTCCCACTTTCCTCATTCTTGAGTCCCTCCCTCTTTCTAATAAATTCAATGACCATCTCTATAGCCTTATGTCCCAAATTTATATCGCCAGCCAGATCACTTTGCTTGAGCTCTAGACGTGCATATCCCTTTGCTTATGCAAGAAATCCACTTCAACATCTTATAAGACTTCAAAGGCAACATATTCAAAACTGCACTCATGAGCTTTTCCTCAATTTTCTTCTTCCCAATTATTTCAATAAACTGAAATCAATCACTGAGTGAAACTGACTTTGCTTTCTGAATATCTTAAAACTTGTCCTCTTACCCGCTGCTATTACCTTAGTCTACAAAACTTCTATCTCTCATTCGAGGTATTGCAATTGCTTCCTAATGCTCTGTTAACTAAACAACCTCTCTTCCACCTCTAATCCATTTTTCACATGACAGCTGGACTGTTAACCTTGAAAGCCCATGACAACACCAGTCATTAAGAAAATTTGGATATAATGAGATTCGTGATTAGTTGCTACTCTCCATGCTGTTCCCTTTCTTAAGTAGAGGTGAGCTGACATTTTCATCTTCTGCTGGAAGGGCTCAAAAAAGGAAATGCAAGGCCCATTGAAGAAATTTCAGAAATTCCTATCTTGGGAAACAGAGGGGGAACACCTACTGCCCCAGTGTTCTTCCAGTCTAATTTTCCTAGATTGTACCAGCAAAACAAGTGATTCCTGATATTGCTGCTACAGTCCTGGAAATCCCAGCCACAGTGCTCAGAATCACCCCAATCAAATATTTAACTAGAAGGGACAGTTGCCACTAGGCAGTTCCAGACTGAAGTTAGGACCCAGACCTGCCCTTGGCAGAATTTGGGCAGCTCTTCTGGACTCCCACAATTCACAGCACACTATCGTGTAGACTCATTCAGGTTACTTCATTAATCCCACTATAACAAAGCACCGCATTTAATGGCAGTGAAAAATGTTGACTACACTTCCTGCATTGTGAAAGAGTTTTATTGTATTTTATAAACTCAAATCAGAATGTGTCACTTCCCTGGTTAAAACTCTTACACAGTTTTCTTTGCTGTTAGGGCTCTAAGACCCAATTTCAATCTCAAATACCTATGGGAACAAGCAGCTGGTAAGAATGAATGATCCGCCTGTTTATAAAGCTATCGAGTATGGTGGGACCTGGGGCATCTGTATCTGTATTTCCTATCAAAAGGCATTCAGATTTGATTAAAAATGAAACAGGACAAACTATAAATGTGCCAAAAGGGGGAAAAACTTTGGCATTTTAGCCACTTCTTCCTCTCCTTGCCCCTCTCTCTCCGTGTCCATGTTGCAGAAAATGTCAAGCTCCTTTCTACCTCAGAGTTTAAGAACAAATCACTCCCTCTGCTTGGAATGCTGTCCTCCTTTTTACCTGATTGCCAATTTCTTATCTTACAGATGTTAGCTTAAAATCACTTCATCGTGGAAGCCTAACCTTTGGGTACTCCTGCTTTGAATTAGATTCCATTTCCCTGTTACAGCACACTTATCCTCTTCGCCTTTGTTCAAAATTATGATTATTTGTGGAATATGTATCTTTTCTTCTCCATTCACCCATCCAATCATTCATTTTATAGATATTTATCGGGCATCTATGTACTTTTCACCAGGAAACTCGAACGTATTGTAAGCCCATGGCAAGATTCCTAGCATAAATTAATTAGAAATGAATATAGGGAAAAGGGGAGAAGGGATTTAAAAATAACTTTTAAGCGTTAAGCTTGGAAAAATGATGAGACTACCAAAGAATATAGAAAAATTAGGATAGAATCAGGTTTGGGGGCAGGAAGAAATATCCTTTTATTTTGAGAACTGTGGTGAAACATTCAAGGATTAATGTCTGTTGCAGCAACATGGATGGAACCGGAGAACATTATGTTGAGTGAAATAAGCCAGGCACAGGAAGACAAATCTCACATGTTCTCACTCATATGTGGGAGCTAAATATTAAAACAATTGATCTCATGGAGACAGAGAGTAGAATGATGGTTATGAGGAGCTGGGAAAGGTAGCAAGGTAGTAGGGATGGCTAATGGGTTAGAGAGAATGAACAATATTTGATAGCACAACGAAGTGACTACAGTCAACAATATGTTAGGGTGTACTTTAAAATAACTAAAAGAGTGGAATCAGAATGTTCTTAACACAAAGAAATGATAAATGCTACAGTTACCCTGATGAATACACATTGAATGCCTGTATCAAAACATTACATGTATCCATAATAATTAAAAATTTGAAATGCAAAAAGATTAATGTCTAATATATAAGAGTAGTTGGGGAGCCATTTGCAAATCATCTACAGAGGCATGATTATGAAGCTTGAGACTGTTTACAATCTCTAAGGCCCAGAATAGAATGAAAAAATGAAAGGATTGGATATTTTAAGGGTACTCTAGAAAAGTTAGCCCAGAAATGTTCACATTTTGTATGGCAAAAAAAAAAAACAAAACAAAAAACCCAGCTTATTTATTTTGTTGTTTTGTTTTAAAATAGCTTATTTTAAAAGGAAGGAGATGTTTTTAGTTTTAGTAAACAAGTAAGTTTAGACGAAGTCCCTGATGTGCATCATTCCATTAGCAAAGAATGTTGTAACACTTCTTAGGTGGAAAAAAAATCAGCAAGGTTTAGTTCTTGGCTGAGCAATAATTGTTCTGTAATTGTACAAGTTGGAGCCTTAATTAGCCAATTAAATCTTGCTTCCTCATCCTTCCCATTTCTAAGTATATATTTTAAGCTCTCTTCTGATGTTGGAAAAACTCTCCTCTCTTTGAAACAAGCCCTAAGAATATTATTCAATAGAAACCCATCTGCACTGTGATGGAGTCACTACGAATTCAGATTCCTGGAATCTGTTAGAAACGGTTGTGCTAGGCGCGTCAGCCCTCTCTTTTCTTAGGTCTACGCTGAAGACATAGGTTGTTTTTAAGAGGTATTTTCTTAAAAACATTTATTTTCTGTGCTGCTATGACTCTGTCGTCTCACATGAGGGCAGCAGAGAGGCAGAGAAGAAAGCCCTGAATAGTACATCAGAGCCCGAAGCCCTGATTTTGGGCGTAGCGCTTTCAGAAACACCTCTTCAAAAATTAAATCAGATGTTTTATCTTTTTAAACAATCCTAGTCAGTTGATTTGCCGACTCTGCTCCTTTAAAAGAAAAATCAGACCTGTATCTAAGAATAGGTAAGCACATATGAATACAGATTTTTTGCAAGAGTTGTATACGTTTCCAAATTTTTCTCCGGTAGTTAAAATTTGCCAAAAGATTTGTTTAGTAATGATTCTATTATATTGTCCTCTCTCCTTAAGAATAGTTATTTTGAGGGTAGCCCACACCCTGTTTTGATAGGGAGCACATTTGGATTAAATACAGTTTGAATAGAAGATTGGTGAAAGAACAATAGTTTTTGTATTATATTTGTGAACTGTCATTGCCTGTATCCTAGGTTGCAATAAAAAGGCATTGAGTCAGTTTGAATAGTGTGAAAAAATTATTACTATGGACAGAGAGTAACACATCCCCCAGGCTTCAGTCACCCTGTCTTTGTTCTCTGGCCCAGAATGTCTTTCTCCCCAGCCCTGTCCCCGCCCACTTTCCAGCCACTCCCATGCTTTTGCTTGACTGACTTCTGCATGTGCTCAGGACTCAGGGTAGGGGCGCCATCTGCAGGCAGCATTCTCCACTTCTCGACTTTCTTGGCCTTTTTGTGCCTCTCCCATTCACTCCCATGGTGCCCTGCAGGCTCCTGAGGGAACTATGTCTTGTTCCTAATTTTATCTCCAGCACCTAATACTACAGACTGTGTAGGGGCCCATTAAAAAAAAAAAAAAAAAGGTCTAAATACGTAGAATCTTTATCAAGGTGGTGGGGGCGGGGATTAGGAGGAGCAGAGAACTATTCCAACTGAAGAGGTTAAAAAAGGATCTGCCACCCTGCCCATTTTGGAGCAGAGGTAGGAGTTTGACATTTGCGTCCACAGCAAAGGTGATGGAGACTGATGCTTCACAGCAAATATTTGACAGTCTCAGATAAGACCAGATAGACCTTAGGTCTGCAGCTAGTCAGGTCGTGAGTCATATGACTCTATACTGGTGAAAGCCAAGGGCTTAAAGGACGTAAAAGCATGTTTGTGAAATGGTTTGGGTGGTGCTAAGCGCAGAGCATTGAATATCTGTTGAAAAACAAAAGAAGCTTAGACTTTATATTGATCTTAGCAAAACTCTTCTCTTGTAGCTTTCTAATGAAAATAATTCTCTCAAGGGCATCCGTCTGTGTTGGAGGTCATTGCAGTGTGGTGGGGAGAGAGAGGGAGCTCTTTCTAGAGACGACTGGGCTGGCCTTCTTAGCATCTTGTTGCTAGGCAATGGCTCTCTGAAACTCATCTCCCTCTTTAAAGATGGAGTGAGGCCTTGCTGAGGGAAATGCAGTTTGTATAAATTGGGCCATATGCAAACAGTATTTAGCTCTATCCTTAACTGCTTTTTCCTATAAGGCAGACAAATAATTCTTCCTCAAAATCATGTCACTTAACAACCAGATACTGTAACTCTTCTCTCTCTGTGTGTCTTTTTTCTGCAAAGCAATATACTTCCTTGTAAATCTTAATGATTTATTTTTACCTTTCCACTTATATGCTGTTCCAAATTGATTTTATGAGATTCAGCAGGGCACTGTTTGTGACAGTATTTCCCTACACTGCTGAATTAATTTCCATTTGAAAAATTACCTTGGATCTGCAGGTCTGGCCAGCACCATCCTAGACCATTGCTCTGAGTGCATATTACATAATGACAAATATAATGGGCTGTCACTTTGAAAGGCCAGTATTTACAGAATATAAAGAACATAGTTTTCTTTAAGCAAAGTGCAGACAGGTTGGAGTATTTGTATGTATCTGAAAAACCTATACAAAATTTGCTAGACTCTAAAGTTTCAAAAATCAATACAGAATAATTATTTTTCTCAGAATTGCAAAATATCCTTTAAACTCTAAGAACTTTTTGTATTAATTTTAACCTCTTAACATTTTAAATTGTTGGGCAGTTTAGAGAGCACAGTTTGCAAGTTGCTTTTATTTTCTCATCTTGTAATAATGTCACAGATTTTGGAAGCTAGTGACCAAATTAACAAAGCCGTATTATATGTCTTTTTTTGTTTAATTTTAGAAGACTTGAATTTGTAAATAATCAGAGAAATTTCAAACTCATTACTTCTGAGTTTTAATATGCTCTTCTAATTATTATTGTATGATTTACATAGTAGATCCTTGTGTTCATTACAAAGTTTTTTGTGGGTTTTTTTTTTTTTCAAATTTCATCCGGAAAGTTTGACACATGATTGTCATTCAACACCAATAAATCTGATTAAAAGTCCACAAACTTTTGGATCTTTGAGTGAGTTTGATGAGGTCAAAAGGGTTTCCTGAACCACTTAACTTTTTAATTTTTCTTCCTTCCTTGTTTCTTTTGTCATCCAACTTACATTTGGATGGTTTTCATTTGTTGGTTTTCCCCTCTGTTAGATAGCACATTTTGATAGTGACAGAACTCTAAACTGAACCAGCTTAAGCAAAAAGGGGATTTTCCATGGTAGAGCTGAACGCCCCAAACAGGGTCTGGTATGCCACCAGGACCCTTTTTCTTTCTCATATCAGCTTCTCTCATCTTGCTTTATCCTCTTGAACCATCTTTATCTCTACATCTGTACCCAGAACCTCTAGTAGCTTCCTGGATCATATCTTCCCAGTTTAAACAGAAAGGAAAGAACTAAAATTTACCAATATTTAGTCCTCTAGGAAAGGACTCAGGAGGGTAATCTTGAGCCGCATACTTATACAAATCCTGCGGCCATGAAAGCAGAGAAATGAAAGAAACGGCAGTTCCAAATGTTTGCAGGGCAGGACACGATGGTGTAATAATAACGGAAGTGCTGCTGATTACAAGAGGGAGAGCACTAAGCAAATAAGACTAAGAACTACCACTACCGCATCATTTAACAAGTACTTTAAAAAACAAGATGATTTAGACATAACTCCCTGCACATAAGGAGCTCATTTTCTAATGAGAACAACAGATAGGGCAACAGATCTATATACTGATACCTTTAATACAGTGTTACTGGTGCAACAATGAACGTTTGCACACTGTTCTCTGGGATCTTGGAGTAGTGTGAACCAACTTTCTTAGGAATATGGAGATAAGAAGTGAGAGGGAATGTACACAATGGGGTGTTGAGGGGGTGTTGCCAACAACGGGGTTTACAGTGATACTTATGTTTACATCGAATCCTGAATAATAAGTAGGATTATGCCAGGTCAACAAAGGAAGCAGTTCATTTAGGCAAATGGAAGAGCAAAGGAAAAAGAACATGGTTTATGAAATGTTAGCGGTTCAACATGGGTGGTATAGGGTAAAATGCTGGGACTTGCTAGGAGATACCTGCAAAGATAAGCAGGGCCAGTACCGTGAAGGGCCCCTTCGGCCATGATAAAGAGTTTCAGTTTATCCTGTATGTTTCAAGGAGTCTTGAGAAATTTTAAGTTGAATATAAAAAAATCTGGCTGGACATTTTTGTTGGGAAGTAAACATTACTGTGGATCAATATTTAAAATGAAAGTGAAGGCCAGGTGCGGTGGCTCACGCCTGTAATCCTAGCACTCTGGGAAGCCGAGGCGGGAGGATCGCTCAAGGTCAGGAGTTCGAAACCAGCCTGAGCAAGAGTGAGACCCCGTCTCTACTAAAAAATAGAAAGAAATTAATTGGCCAACTCAAAATATATAGAAAAAATTAGCCGGGCATGGTGGCACATGGCTGTAGTCCCAGCTACTCGGGAGGCTGAGGCAGGAGGATTGCTTGAGCCCAGGAGTTTGAGATTGCTGTGAGCTAGGCTGATGCCACGGCACTCTAACCTGGGCAACAGAGTGAGACTCTGTCTCAAAAAAATACACAAAAATACAAAATAAATGAAAATAAATAAAATGAAAGTGAAAAATACATTGGAGTCTCTGGTGTTACCTGTATTTTATACCTGTCTGGGGATCACCTAGAAGTGGTATCCCCACAGCCCAAACACCTTAAGAATTATTAGTTTAAGGTAGTGCTCCCAATCATTTCAAGATGCTGCATACATAGGAAATAATATTCATATAGAAAATTGGGATAGGCTGAGGAGGATGTTTGTAGCAGAGGTGACCAGCACATGAGTCCTGGCTCTTCTAGGTCCCATCTATTTGCCGTGAAGGCTGAAGAGATGTAGCCTATCTCCTCAGACCTACTTGGAGCACAGTAGTTGAGAAATTCTGGTTTAGCCAGGTGAGGTAGAGTGGAGATGTCATATCTCTTTCTACAGAATAGCAATCACTTGTTTTGCCAAGGAGTAAAAGCAATGTTAAAATTTTTGATGGCAGTAAATTAAATTGAGAAATGTCTGACCCCTTAAAGGCCTTTTGAGAAATCACATTATATGCTTCTTAACAACTAGGGAATTTTTATAAGCAAAAACTTCTTACACACAGATGAAATTGTATCTTAACATGTATGTTTTATTATTACTCAGGTATGGTAAGGCCAGCAGACGGCGAGACAACTGCCCCTGGAAAGGTGGTTTGTAACTCACAGTTCCCAAGGGGAGGGGCCTGCCATGCGGGGCCAGGGAGGGAAGTGCCAGGATCTGTCAGGAGGCAGAGGGAGTGAGGGGGAAATGAGGGCGCAAGCCTGTGTTGTAGTTTCTGTAGGAAAGAACAGGCGAGGCAAGGTAAGCAGGCTTAGGATTGGCTGGTTTGAATAATTTTAGTGGGCTCAGTTGAGACTGTCTCCAGTTGTTGGGTGCCAGCCCTGGGATGGTCAGGGTAGAGATAAGTGGCCCCAAGAGTGACAGCCCCATAACGAGGTGCTTGGAGGACTCTGGACTGTTGCATATGAGAGGCATGTCCCCAGCAAACTGTTTGTCCTCTCTAGGCACAGCCTCTTCCAGTGTCAGCGAGGCCCCACAATGTCAACATATCAGAAATGCAGAAAATGAGAAGCCATGATCAATATAAAACATATTATTCTTGTACTATCTTCAACATTTTAACATAACGCAGATAAATTACTAAATTTTCTGAGTGGAAGGAAGACGAAAAATGAAAACTCAGTCACATTTTAGATGACAGATGTTAAGACTGAAGTATGAATAAGACCCTGATAAAAAGTGTGTTTATAAAGTAATGATAAAAGTTCTACAAATAACATAATATCTTCTCTTTTATTGTCTAATGATAAACATAATCCTGATTTGCTGATAAAATGAGCCACTAAAACCCAAAACATTACATGGAATTAATGTGGCTTTTTTGATATGCTATCAATTGTCTTATGATAAAACAATACCTATTCTAAGAAATATTGGAATATGTAATTCCAAATAGCAGTAGGCAATTCAAAAACACTTTGGACATACTCTGTGATTTTGGTGGCAAATCTCTTTTTCCAATAATATTCTGCTTAGTTAAGCTTTAAAATTAACTTTTATTTCCTGAGTACCCACCAGCTAGGCAGCAGAGGTAGACAAGCAAAGAATATGTTGGGTAGGAGTGGGAAGCTTGTCTGAAACTTACAAACGCACAAGAGTCTTTCATTTTATCTCCACAGAGATAATTAGTTCACCATAGAAAGAACTTTAAAACATTCTTTAAAAAAATTAGAAAATGTAAAACTTTATGCAGATCCATCAAAATACATATAATTAAAGTAAAATATGTAAGTAAAACGAACGTATTATACTGGGAATTGTTTTTATATATAGTCTTACCTGTTACAATTCCTAGCTTAACTATGTACCATAATTATCTCCTTGCAGTGGTTTTATTTTTCATTTTGTGATTATGTTTCACTTTTCAGACTTTCTAAGTAGTACACACATACCACATACCATCTAGAGATATAGTCAGAAATTCTGCAAATAGGCCTTTGAACTAAACTCAGATATTTATATTGAAGATGCTGCTTAAAATTCATTTATTCAGTCTCCTAGTCTGTTCAGTGTGGTAGTATGCATATAAAATTTGTCAGCTTTCTAAAGGGTCGCTAGAAAAATTCAGAATTTATGATGCTCATAATATTTTTACTGGCAATAGATATGCACCAGTAAGTGTATTACAAAAACCATTTGAATTTTCATTCCATTTATTTGTGAGAAAGATTATAGCTCTCCGGACCACAATTTACTTATTTGCCTTTCTCTGTGCTCTCTTTTTTGAAAGTCACTAATGCATCAATCAATTTAATTAGTAGAAAAGAAAATTAAAGCCTTTATCATAGACTTATGATTTATGCCCTGTTCCTGGTTGTGGTGCTGGGAACTCAATTAATGGAAACTTCATGTTTGTGAAATGAAAAGTTGGAGAAAATGCTATCCAGTTTCACCAAAGGCAGCATCTCAGAAGGATGGTATTAGGAAGTAAAGATCTTTAAATAATGTGCCTTGATATTCCAAGTGAGATGTTTGAATGTGAAGGGGAGATTCACAAGAAGGGAAGATTTCATCATCGAATCATTAGAATGGCAATGTTGTAGGTGCAGTTGAATTAGAAAAATATACAGTATTTTAGAAATAGCATTTAGGTTGAATTGTAGAGAATGCAAGAAAATTACAGTAGTTCATAGCACAACACCTCCAATTATGAGGAACCTTTACATTGAATTTGTTTTTGAATTCGAATGTATCATACTGTTAATGCAAATGTTTTATTCGTAATGGCAGAGATGGAAATGTCATGTTAGATCATCTCCTGCCAATGCAAAATAGACTCCTGAAGTCTGCATATGATGATTGGTTCATACTGATTTAACATTATTGGGTCAAATTTGATAGTGTTGGGAAAAATACATTTTAATGTAGAAGATAGCGATTTTGATTTGACTGTCCTATTAAAAACATCACTGGAGTCAAATATCATCATGGTTTTCAGATAACCCAATTACATATAAGGTGACTCAGTAGAGGTGTCAAAACCAAAAGCAGCTCTGCTATGTCTGATAAACTGCCTGTACAACACTCAAAGTGCTTCACGGATCTTTGATGTTATTTAGGTTGATATGTAAATTATCTAGCTCAGCATGTTCAAAGAGTTACTATGCAGCAACATCGAAGATCAAAAGCAATGTGAGTTGTTAGTCTATTGAATTTCAAAAGTTAATAAAAAATCATGAAGAAAGTTAAATGAAATGTATTTTGTATTTAATACTAAGAACCCTTTAAAAATAGAAGGCGTACAGTCCTGGTTGAACTAAGGACATTCTAGTGGGCGTAAAAGGCCTCTAGCTAGTTTTCGCTGCAGCCCCTCATGACTTCTCAATACCTGGGAAGACACAGATAAAGAGGAATTCTTACAATGCAGTTGCAATATGAAACTGACATTTAACCTCTCGCCAAAATCTGGGAGGAATTTTCAGTAACTGAGGATCATGAAAAGAGATCTTAAAGTGCAGGAAATAGACTCCTAATCTTCTGCTGTTTTATTTTGATTTTACCTACCTGAAAGAAAAATAAAAACAATTTTATTTTTCTTCTTTGGGCCTCCTTTTCACTGTTTCCCACCAGATACACAAAATCCAGAGAGACAGAAACAACTAAAACCTGGGCAAAACTAAACTGTTGTTCTGATGTCTCTTCCCCACTCCCCTCCCATCCCCAACAAACACATACCCGCTGTAGAGGAGGTTGACGGATATTAAGCAGAAGAAGGGTGACGGTGTTTATACCAGCAGTGGTGTATTGTGTCTTGTAAACTGTGGTCTTCACAAGTCAAGTACTGTATAGGAGATGCCCAGAGCCATTGAATCAGCTTTTCCTGTGACTGATTCTATAACCAGTAGTGTTCCTGACTCCATTGTGAAGAGGATCTTGGAGCCAGTGAGTGGAAGGTAGTAGAAGGTACCACCTCAGTGCAGAGGAACCTCACTAGATTAAAAGCTGCTAGTGTATTGAGAGTGGGGCTAAGAATATGTTTATTTACTTGCCATAACATTTTAGATAGTAAAGGAAGATTGTATCAGAACAAGGGGGCAAAGTTTAATTTTCTCACTTGCTATCACTAAATGTTTGCTATAAATAAATGTTGACAGTCTGGATGGGCATGACTTATTCAATGTCAAAGAACTAAAAAGAACAAAGTCCACTGTGGACACTATGAAAGACTTGGGAGCAAAAAAAAATCCTAAGAATTAGATTTTAGAAAAATGATTGACATCCCTGATATGATGCTAAAAGATAATTTTCTTATTTCTTAGGAGCTGGGATAAAAGGGTAAGAGCAAATGTAGACTACTGGAATAAAAACGTATAAAGAGCTAAAAATTGAGTATCTGGATTAAGATTCACATTGAAGACAGTAAAAGACAGCTTTGACACTGCAGAAAATTGAATCCTTAATGTGAACAATGAATATCTGTCTCAGAATGTAGAGAAAGGCACAATAATAAAAAAAGAGATGGAGGAAAATCCTAGCTATGAGATGCCAAAAATGGAAAGCCAATCTCGAAATGACACATGCTCTGATGAAGCAACTAGAATGATTGGATCAGAAGCACCGATCAAAGATATAATTGATGAAAAATTTCCTGCGTTGATAATGCTGGTTGGTAGGGTTCTGTATGTTCCAGGCAAAAATTAATACAAAGAAACCCATAGCTAAGGACATTTTGGCAATTAAAAAAAATTCTGATAGAGTAACACTATATTTCAAAAGCATTGTGGTCATAAAAAGCAACTTATTTGCAACAGAATAAAAATCATGATGACATCTGATGACTCCTCTGCTATAGAGATGCAGAAGATAATGAAACAATTATCTTGTACTAATTTTCTATAAACTGAGAAAGGGGAAAGGCTAAAACCCAAAGGTTTTACATAAAACCAAGAATTTTTTGTCATGAATAAAGGCAAAAAAAAAAAAAAACTTTATATGTGAGCATATTCTCAGAAAATATATCACCCATATATTTTGAAAAGTAACATAAAAAAGTATACCAGCAAACCAAAAGACAAATCAAAATTTAGAATTCAAAAATGATGATGTCAAATAAATAAGTATTTAGAGTCTGGCCCTTATTTCTGGGGGACTCCAAGTTCAGTAATTCCATAGAATATGCAAGATTCATTGATATCTAGTTCAGAAGGGCTCTCTTAGCATTATAGGTTCTTAAGCCACTGTCTTGGTTAAATCCAGTGCTGAATATTTGTTTCCATGGGGAAAATCACTTAATTTATCTGTGCGTTAGTTTTTTTGTACGTAAAATGGGAGTAATAATAGTACCTATTTCATAGAATTATAACAAATAAATCAACATGCATTGATATTAGTTATTGTTATTTCCAGATTTAAAAACAGCATGTCATATTATTATACATTGCTACATGTGAAAATTAGATAACTGAATAAAAACACAACAGAATCTTCTTGTTGATTCTGAGGGGAAGAGTATATAGTACATTGTTTAAGAAACAGACCAGATACAGCATGAATCCCGTTCCTCTGCCACTTTTTTGTAGTATAAATTTGGACAAGTTACTAAATCTTTCTGAGCCTCAATCTTTTTCATCTGTAAATGGGAAAGATAATATTTAATGTACAGGTTGGGTGACCAATTGGTCCTGGTTTGCCCAGGACATGTCCAGTTTTTGCAACTGAAAGTCATGTCTTAAGATCCCCTCAGTCCCAGGCAAACTGGGACCATTGTATACTCTCTTACAGGGTTATTAATAAGATCTCACAAGCACTTAATATAAGACCTGAAAACATAAGTGTTCAGTAAATGTAACCCATTATTTACGTTCTTTTCTAAGTAATACATCTTCAAAATCCAGAACGTATCTTACACTTAACAGCACATCTCAAATTAGACTAATCACATTTCAAGTATTCAATAGCCACATATGGCTAGTGGCTACCATGTTGGACAGCACAGTCTAGACTGATGCTGGAATAAGTTGAAGAAAAGAAAGAACTTCCCCCACATTGTTTTTTCTCTCTGCCAAGAAAATGATGATTATTTTTCCATCTTATTTCACATACTCCCTGAAAATTTCCAAATCTATGAGATGAGTTCTTTTGTGAAGTCAAATATTGTAGTTAGGCAATAAAGTAAAGAGATGTTACTTTATCTCGTATTTGGGATTATCTACACTTTGATCAAAGTTGTATATATGTAAAGTTTTATTCAATCACTTTTCTGAGAAAAAACAGGCCAAATTGCATAGTGATAGGAAAGCCTGTGGTTTATGCCATTTTATTGCTCACTTTTAAAAGAATGGTTCAAACTTAGCTTATATTCAAAAATTATCCTGGCCTAGAGAGCCACTTTGAATCTCTGATTCCTTTTTTTTTTTCCTGAAAATAATGTTTGCCTAAGAGATTATTAAACACAACATGAAATACAAAACTGTGGTAGCTCAAGTTTAATGCTTCCAAATTTTTATATCAATTGTCTACACCCCAGGAGACTATGAGTAGGTCATAAGAGATATTTGTTTTGTGATCTTAATGGATATCATAAACTTGTCAAACTTTTTCTTAGCCATTGCTAAATATCAGATATTCTGCCTTTGGTTTATGGGCTCCACATAGATCATGCAGTCAATAATAACATAATTAAGTAATGAAGGCAACTGGGTCTTGTTTTCCTCTATTACTGAGTCCTGGTTAGCAAATGAGAAGAAAAAAGAGGGAAAAATAAAAAAAAAGAAAATGAGAAGAAGATAGACTTTTTTCTTTTCTTTCTTAATAGTCTATAGCCTCCAATTATGCCTACTGAATGAAACCAGGAGAACTAGCTCAAACTAGACTTAATCTTTTCTACAAAATATTTCTGGACTTGTTCAGTAAAAGCCAACGTTGCACAATAATCCCAAATCTATTCTCTGATGATTTCTGATTATTTTAGATAAAAGAGAAAAGAGGCAGACCATCTGGCCCAGGGTGGCAAGTTGCACCTCAAATGCCAACCCTAATTGATTATTAGCAGCTGTAAGGAAGGCTCTGCTAAGGAGAACTGTGAGATCTGGTGCAATTCTCTGTGAAAATCAACTAAAGATATTGGCAATGGCTGTAGAAAGCGGGGGCACATATGCCCCCTCTCATTAGCAGCAAGCCTCACAAAGGTGATAGAGGTGCAATCATTATTTCAGCAGGCTGGAGCTGCAGGCAATATTGTGAAAAACGGGGCCATTTGATGCCAAGCCTAGAGGAAAATTTTGCTATTAAAATTTTACGAAAAAAGGTAGAACCCTGGTCTGTAGGCCCACAGGTGCCATTTTTGGGAAGCACCTTGCCTGAGCATACTGTAAGTGCCAGTGTATTTGCTTGGTTATAACTGGTGGGCATTAGCAGAATGTGGAACGATGAGGCTAAAAATCCATTTTAAAAAAAATCTTTTAAAATACCATGGGGATGTAAAAGACACTATCAAAATATTCTAAAATCAGTTGTATCAGCATTTTAAAGGAAGTAGGTTAAATTTGGATCTTCTCACAAAAAGATAACCTTTGAAATGTATAATTATGGACTGTAAGATCTGGAAGTGATTTCACTAAACCAGCCTCATCATTTAACAAATAGACAAACCCATCCAAGGAAGGCTCAAGATGTCAAAGCATCATCAAATACAGAAAAATTTAAAAACATGATTAAAAACATGAGATGAGTTCTTTTGTGAAGTCAAATATTGTAGTTAGGCAATAAAGTAAAGAGATGTTACTTTATCTCATATTTGGGATTATGAGGTAGGAAAATTTGAATAAACTTTCAGTTGAGCATGGAGGCAAGGAGAGGCTAAGTAACTTGCCCAAGGTAACACAACTAGTAAGTGGTCAAACTAGGATTCAAACCAGATAATATGACTTCAGAGACTCAGTTCTTAACAGTCATATTATAGTTTCCACATACATAGTAAGCAATTATCAAATAAAACAAAAAGTCTAGACAATACGATTACATACAGATCCCAACAAACAACCAATAGCTGTATTTAAAGACCAGAAGTATAAATGTATTTAATTTAGTGATTAAAGTGTTGATGAGAGGTGAATGGGTCGTTAGGTGAGAGAAGAACTTCTACTTTCTTTTTTATTTTATAAGGAAAACTTCATAGGTGATGTGGTTTTTTTTGGATGAGAAGAAAGACACCTTCTGGACAATAAGTACTTTTGATATTTACGTCTTATAAATGGTCCATTTTATTGTAGTTTTTTACATGAATTTTCCACCTTAGACATTGGGCATGTATTGCAGGGACTGTTTTATTTACCTCAGTATCTCCAGTACCTGTCATGTAACAGGCATGCTACCAAAATGTATGAAATACTGAAACTCTAGAAGTAGAATAGTTAGATAGATAGATGATGACATAATGATAGACAGATACATAAGATATGCAGGGTTTTCGAAGACAGTGACATGGCCTGGATTGCTCTGAACTTGGTGTTCTAAATACAAATGTCTTCCTTATATAATAGCTCAGAACTAACTGTCAGGGGTGAAATAGACACTTAGGCTGAGACTAGCTCCTGATTATTGCACTTTGGTTATTCAGCAACACCACATACTCCCCAGACCGTTGTTCCCATGGTCTTTATTCACCAGTTATACAACTGGAAGCTAGTGGTTAGGAGTGGCCCAGCTGTGCCGAGGCCAAGCTCAAAGAACTTGGAAAGAGAATGACAAGAGACAGTTAAATTTTTAAAGCTAATAAAAGGAGTAAGGTTTGGTATTGTAATGAAATGCCATTAAACTTTTTTTTTTTTAGTTAATCAGCACATTTATGTGTAGTGCTGGTGGTTCATTTTACATCCTTTGATCTGTAGGATGAGATTTGTTTCTCATGGGAGAACACTTCATCAGGCGTACCAGAGTTAATTGCATTTAGCTATTATAGATTGTGAAATAAATGCACATTGAATATTAGACTGTTCATATCACAGTCGTTTTAAGAAACTGAAAAGCAAAAAAGGCTTATTCCCACATGTTTGTTTAAATTTTAATTGCCTTTTGAAGAAACCGAGAAGCTTGTAGCCAAGATTTGCAGATATGAGAATCTAGGTCATCATACTAGTGCACAAATTCTATCTCTAGGACTATACGATAGTGGTTTACAGAAAATGATTTAAACGACCTTTTTCCTCTATTTTTTAGCATGTCAATAAAAATATTTCAGAGAATTATTATGCTAGGCAAGAAGATGGATTAGTACTATTCATCATATTCTGTAGATTATTTCTTTTTGGTGCTGGCTTGTGTGCAGGTGTTTTAAAAAGCATGATTCATTAATAACTGCTAGAGCTGTTGCTTGAAAATGTAGACATTGGGCGCATTTTCTTCCTGCAAAAAGCTATAATGTCTAGCTTCTGGCTGTATATCAAGCCAACCCAGTTTGATTGCCCACCATTTTTCGTCCATAAATATCTATGTGATAAAGAAAGAACAAAATGAAAGAAGTTTCTTTTTCTTCCTGATCTAGGTTGGACCAAATTGGGCATGGCCTATATGTTAATTATTTATTTGTTTTTAATGTTTCCTCTCATGTTCTTATTAATTCTCACGTGAGTGTCACAACAAAGGCAGGAGGGTGTTGAATTTTCCTGAATCCTCTGTTTACTGGGCAAAATTATTTTTAGAGTGTGGTTAGGCAGAGTTGCACTATTATTTATATTTTCTTTAATTTATTTGAACATTTATACTTCTTTTCAGAGAGAATTTCAGGAAGCAGCAGGTCACAATATATTGCTAAATACCCTTTCAAAGGATTTTCAAAACCTTTCTAATTTATACTAATAATATAATTCAAAAACAATTTATTAAGCACCTGCTGTGATAACCATGTGCCAACACTAGAATTATCTATGTGAATAACACAAAAGCCTTGCTTCCAAGAAAAGATTGAGTTGTTAATTTTATTTTTAGTGATTGGATTTTATAACAAAATTACAAACTCAAAATGTAATGATTGTACATTTTTGAAAATTTAAGTTAAGATCCACATTCCTAGATCTTGTATCTGAATGTTCAGGTTTCCCTTATACTCCTCTTTTCAGAAAATAATTAGAAAAAAGTTCTGTAAAACTAACTTCATTATTTCTAGATTTTTTTTTTTCTGGCCCTACCTCTTGAGAAGCTTTTCATGATCCTTGAAGGTGATCTGACTAGCATAGATAATTTAAGGAAGAAGAGAAAGCATTGCTGTATTCTAGGGCCACATGGTAACAATCTTCCTTTTGTTGAACAAAGCCATCTAATGCTAGCTTTGAGCAGTGGCAATGCGATCTTGATATTATTGCTGAAGACTTTTAGCCTCCCACTCATAGAACAATGACACATAAATTTCAGCTCTTCCTTGACTCTATGTTAAATCCTTTACAAGTGTCGGTACATTTAATGCTCACAACAGCCCTAAGCGGTATGGAATAGTTTGGGGATTAATATCACCCCTTCTGGAACTAGTTGGTCTGCAGTTGAATCTACCAGGACATCCCAATAATATACCAAATACAACATTTCTTAAATGAAACCTGTTGCTCCTGCCCACCAACCTGCCCTTTTATCTATGTTTGCTTCCTTTAAACATTGATACTGCCATCTTTATCCAGTCACCAACTGGGAAAGCTGGAAGTTATCTTCAAGTCTCCTTTTTATCCCCTAATTTCTGCTCCTATGTATTCAAAATTAATCCTTTGCTCTCTTCCAATCCCAATGCCATTGCATTCATTGTAGCTCTCACAACATTTTTATGTGGGCCATTTCACTAATCTCTTGTCTTCAGTATTGTCTCACTGCAATATATGACTACAAAACCATCCCACAAATCTAAACATGTCAAACCCAACTCAAAATCCTTTGATTTCCCTTTCACCTTCGTTCAATTATAGGAAACTATAGGTGAGTACCTCCGTATATCAGAAATTAAATTTCATTCTGGGTCATTCATATATCCATAGTTTACTAGAATAGACACACAAATAAAATTATATTGTTATACTAAGTGCAACAAAAGGTATGAATCATATATATGGGCAGTATATTGTTTATCTGTGAAGACATTATACTGTGAAGGGTTTTGAGGTGGGTCTTTAAAAATCAACTGGAACTTGTCAAAAAGATGGGGTAAAGGGGCTCTTTTAAATATACTCCAGGAAAATACACTAGAACGCACAAATAAAATTTGGGCTACATTCATAGCATTCAGAATCCCTGCTTTTAATGATCTCCCACCTTATTCAATGTAGTCTTCCATACAGACAGAATGAACCAAGTTTTTCCAAACATGCTGTATTTTTCATTTTCTCAATGCTCTTTCCTATATCTTGAATTACTTACCTAACTACTTCTCAACCGACAGAATTTCTAAAGCCAGTCCTTTTACTGACCACTCCCCTCCCTCTGGCACTTACTCCTATGCTGAGTTGCTTGGGTAGTTTCTATATGCATTGATTTTTGTCCTAGGGCTAGTTCCTATGATCTTAAAGTGGCTACTTTAGATCCAGGTATCGCACCCAGACACAACCGAGTCCTCCAGCTTCCAGCAATTGTGTTTTTTACAACCCAACTCTGCCCACTAAAAAAGATAATCAGCATCTCTCTCCTGGAAATAGGATACTTTGAACTGTGAGAGGCAGAGGCAGCCCACTCAAAAGGAGGACTATAAACTTCTGTTGAAGAAATCCCTAGGATGTTCTGGTTTCTCTGCTTTCTGGAGTTGCCTATTTAACACAAATATGATCTACCTCACTGTGATTCCAATCAATTTCTCTTTTTTATTTAAGCTATTTGAACTTGGTTTCCATTACTTGCAACCAGAAAACCTTTAAATGTGATATTCAAATAACACAAGAAAATCATTGATTTTCTTGTATAGGTCCTTTATTCAACCATGAATTCACTAATGTCAGTGAGTGGTGTGTAATAGGCCCTCAGAACTTAAATGAATGAATGACTATGCACTATGCACTATGTTGGGATCAACTCCCAATTATCTGGGAACACTTTATTAAAATTGGTCAACCAAAATCGTCAATGAATTAAAAGGTATCTTTTACTTGGAACTACAGAATGGTCATACGAGAGATGCCATAATATGTTTACTGAAACATAGACTTGTCACACTCTGTCCAGGCGAATTAGTAGCACCTGAATAGCTTCTGCTTTCTGCCCATATTCTTTTTGGGTGGGCCTTGCACTGCATGGTGAGGGCAAAGGAGAGCTGATGTTGTGCTGGATATAAACACTGCAGAGTAAGGATGAGGAATTAGGTTCTGGAGAAAGGACAGGGAAAGAAAATTTCTCTGAGACCAAAGAGGAATGATTCCATATTCAAAAACTAAACAAAACAAAAAAAACCAGCTAAAATGTAAAATATAGTGAATGGTTTTTAACAGGTAGTAAGATTTTGGACATTTTGGGAAGCAATTTATATGGTATTGAGTATTCTTAAACTACCACGTTATTTTTGCTCTTTGGTTTGATGTTTATAAAGCAGTAAAACCATTCTGAAACATCGTATGTCATTTTAACCAAACACATTTCCATTAAATCTATTTTTATTTTAGCTCTGAGTAAGTCTTGTCCATACCTTCCTACACCACCCCTCTCACCTATTCACCAGCAAATCAAGAGCTAACGATTACTTTTGTAGTTTCAGATAAACTGTCATTTTAAAAATTGTCAATTTTATTTGCATTAAAATTAATATTTTTAATGAGAAAATTTACTCTTTGGGTTTTATTGTTTCAGGTGTTACTTCCTTCTTATTGTAGTTATTTAACATTCCCAGGGGATGAAATTTAATTTCCAGTGTGAGTTCATGCAGCTCAGATAGTCAATATACATATTTTCCTTCTGTAGAACTACAGGTAGAAAATGCCTGGTGTGAGTTACGTAAAGGACTAGTTCACTAGGATAACATAAATCCATCAGGCTCAATGCCTTTTTGGTCAAGAATCTGATGACAGAGAAGGAACCACATTCTTTCTGTACTTTCTGAAATGTTTTATCAGTTCATTAAAAATATTTCTATTCAGGGGTGGAGTTTACATTTTCAAATAGCCAACAAGCCATGAGTCTATTTTCAGTATCTTGCTTTGTGTGTGTGTACGGGGGTGGGTGTGTGTGAGAGATGGTGAGGGAAGGAGTGGCTAATACTTACAATGAGCTCAAATAAATGTTAAGGTTATACACAGTAACATTTTTTCATAATTAGCAAACAGTTCTTCTTGAGCACAAATCTAGTCAGTACTTTCTCATAAACAACATTTTTCCATTTACCCAAAAAAGGTAGAAACATTTTTTTAAATTAGTATATATAACTCTTGGTCTAAAGCCTTACGTTCTTTATGTAAGTACATATTTGAAACAGAGTTGATGTAGTCTTGAAGCTTTAAGGAATATAAAATATTTAAAGATGTATCATTCCCTATATCTGTGAAATTGCCACCAGTGAGAATTTTTTTTTGAGATGGGGTCTCACTCTTTCACCCAGGTTAGAGTACAGTAGCATAATCATAGCTCACTGTAACCTCGAACTCCTGGGCTCAAGCAATCTTTCCACCTCAGCCTCCTGAGTAGCTAAGACTACAGGCACACACCACCATGCCTGGTTAATTTTTTTGGGGGGGGTGCGGGTACAGACAGAGTCTCACTATGTTGCCTGGGCTGATCTCGAACTCCAGACCTCAAGTGAATAAATAAACTGTGGTACATCCTGGCAATGGAATATTATTCAGTGCTAAAAAATAAATGAGCAATCAAGCCATGAAAAGGCATAGAGGAACCCTAATGCATATTACTAAGTGAAAGAAGCCAAACTGAAAAGGCTACATACTGTGGACTCCGATTATATGACATCTTAGAGATGACAAAACTATGAGGGTAGTATTATAAAAAGGTTGGTGGTTGCCAAGGGGCAGGGGGGTGGAAGGGAAGAATAGGCAGAACACAGAGGACTTTGAAGGCAGTGAAACTGTTGTGTACAATATTACGATGGTGGGTACCTGTCATTATCCATTTATCAAAACCCATAAAATGTACAACACCAAGAGTGAACCCTAAGGTTAACTGTAAACTCTGGGTGATAATGATTTTCCAATTTAGGTTCACTGATTGCAATACATATACCATTCTGGTGGGGGATGTTGATAGTGAGGGAAAGGGGTATATAGGATCTCTCTGTACTTTCTACTCAATTTTGCTCTGAACTTAAAACTGCTTCAAAAAAAAATGTGCTACTTTGAAAAATATATTGTTCTTTTAACTTTTCTGGTAACAAGTTGATAGTCTTTATGCAACCAGAAAAAAAAAAAAAAAGGTTTTTAAAGCATTTCCTATAGCCCGCGGAGAAGGAAGACATAAATCCAGCAGCTTTTGACTCAGCAGGCACGTATGCATTTATATTAATATAATTGCACATACACTTGAAGTGTTAATTCTCTTCCCCTGGATTCACGCAGAACTAGATACTGTATGTATTTGCCATGGCAACACTATCTTGATGAAATGCAGTCTCCTTATCTAAATGAGTCATACTTCTGGTAGTGACAATATGACTCTCTTCCCAGAGCACTGCAGCAACTGATTCTTGTGCTAGGCAAAGAGGGAATGTTTCATGCGTGTGTGGGTTGTAAACAGAACAAAGGGGTTATCTGCCATTCAGACTAAAAATAAATTGCAGAGTTAGCAACAGTATTCTCATTAAGGCCCTGCTCCAGAAAGCTTCAGATAAAAATTTGTGTTTGAAATTTTCATAAAGAAGAATTCAAGCATAACACAGAATTGCACATTTTCTAATATCTTTCCCTAATGACTTAAGGTTCTCCCCCAATCCCCTTGCAGCCTGTACTGGTAGACTTAATCTTCCACCTCATGTAATAATATATTGTAAAAATTTCCTAAGGATATTGTACAGAGAATTAAGTGTCTGAACCCAGGGAATTAAATCCACTCTCTAGCCAGGAATTAACAGTGACACTCTGAGCAGACATGTTGTCAACCCAAGTCGGACATTGCTATAAATGTGAAGCAGGGGCTTATTATTCAGCTTTCTTGCTTAGTCAAAATAGAACACCATTAAAGGTAAAATTTCTGTGTTAACATCTGGTAATAACTTCATGATCTAACACTCTGTGAGTTTCTGTGTGTAAATATGAATTGTGAGGTCTTTGTGTATAATTAGTACAAAGAGGTTGTCATTTATAAATAGCATTGTTAATCACAACCACAAAAAGCACTGCTACAGGTGTTCCTCTGATACGCTGAATATATATATATATATTTCAAAACACTCATAATTTCTCTTATAATGCCATCTACAGATGGTTTTGGATAGGCCTATTTCTGATTTTCAGTCTACTTCCTTGCTGCCTGGGCCATATGATCTCCCACCTCATAATGAATTTGCAAACAGGCAGTGTTTGTGCATGTAGCATATGAACTATTTTAGAGCAGTGGCTCTCAAAATTTTTGATATCAGGACTCTTCTATACTCTTAAAAATATTGAGAAACTCAATGTATTTCTATTCATACAGGTTATATCTCTTGCTATTTACTGTGTTAGAAATTAAAACTAATAAATTTTTAAATATATATGTAAAACAACAATAAAACAATTACATGGTAGCAAACGTATTTGTATGTGTATAAAAAATCACTCTATTTTACAAAACAAAAGCAACTTAGTAAGAAGAGTGGCGCTGTTTCACATTGCAAATCTTTAATGTCTAGCTTATTAGAAGATAGTTGGATTCTCATATCTATTTCTCCATTCAATCTACGGCAATATGCTGTTTCAGTTGTAGGGCATGAAGAAAATATGCCCTCATATAGATATGTACTTGTAAAAGGGAGTATTTTAATAGTTTTTCAGATAATTGTAGATGTTGTTCTTCAATACTACACTAAAACTGGACAAATTTGAGTTTCTCAAAAGTTGCAATGTGAAATCTGAAACCATATCAGCAAACATTGCACACTTTGTTACATGTAAAATCTATTGATCTATTCTGTGCTTTGAAGGGATGTCAACTTGTATGTGACTTTTTACCGTCATGGATTGGTCAACTGGAAAATATTGCTTCACTGATTTATGCAGACCTTCTAAATGCTAACGTGCTTCATTGTGCAAAAGCACAATGAACTTTTCAGAAAAGTTTTTAAGTATTGGGAAGTTGTCAAGCCCCTGGCGGCAGATAAAACTTTCCAAAAGTTTTATTTTTGCTTGAGAGCTCGAATTTTATCATTGGCAAAAAATAGTGTCAGTTGTTTTCCTCGAAGTGACAGGCTTGTTTCGTTCATTTTCAAAAAAATGCCTGTCAAATATCCAAGTCTGAATAACCAAAGATTGTCAGTTGTTCTTTCAAATAAAAATGGTTTATAAAAAATGTAGCTAGTTGATCTCATAGCTCAATCACCAATTGCTTTTCCTCACATGGCAGGTATAAAACTGAAGGATTTTTTTTATGTGCACCCCATTTTGTCACACAATTTAAAATGTGCACTGAATGGCTGATACTTTATAAAATTAACAATTTATTTTTACAGTTCCATCTAGCACATTTTTACTTAAAATGGGGTTTTTAAAAACTTAAGTATGCAGCAGTAAGGATATTATACTTACTCACACAGCTGGTGCCCCTGCCTTGATTCAGGCTAAAGCATCAGCAATTTTACCCACCAATGCTTCTGTACCATCAGTGCAAATGTCAACATAGTGATAAAGGCAAATAACATCTGAGTGTCATTATGAAAATAGTTTTGAGCTTGTAGACTCCCTGGAGAGTTCTCATAGATCCTCAGGGATTTCTGGTCCAACATTTGAGAACTACAGCTTTATACATAGTCATCACAGCTATCATCGAAAGGGCAAAGACTTTAACTGCTACTGCCCAAATCCTAGCTCTACCACTCCACAAACAGTGTCCATGCTATTTATTGCTGGGTGACAAACCAACTAAAAAGTTAGTGGTTTAAACAAGAATTTATTATTCACTCTCATAATTCTATGAGTTGATTTGGTTCAGAAGGAAGGCTTTTACTTGAATTATTTAATGCCTTTATAGTCAGCAGCTGAAGCCAGAATCATCTCATTCATGGCTTCCTCACTCTCACATCTGCCTGCTGTGGTAGGACTGGAACAGCTGAGGTATGATTGGGAATCTCTTCTCCCACATGGCCTTTCCACGTGACTAGCTTGGGCTTTCTCACAACTTGGCAGTCTTTGAGTAGTTGGTTTTCGCACGTACAGGCTGAATTTCCCCAGAGAGAGTGTTCTAAGATATAAGAAATGAGAGCCCGGGTGCAGAAATTGTCATAATATATCTTCTATTGGTCAAAGCCCTCACGGAGCCCATCCAGACGCAAAGGGAGGGAATACAGACCCACCTCTCAATGAGAAGAGTTAAAGGAGTTTGTGTCCATCTTAAATCTGCCACAGATAGGGTGGCCTTGGACAAATCACTCTTTAGACTTCCCCAAATCTTACAGGTTCATTTTCCTTGTCTACAAAGTGGGTATTGTAATAGATCTGACCTTATACGATCTCCATGAGGATTAAATAATCTAATTATACAACCCCCTTGTAGGGCGTGGTGGCTCACGCCTGTAATCCTAGCACTCTGAGAGGGCAAGGCAGGGGGATCATTTGAGCTCAGGAGTTTGAGACCAGCCTGAGCAAGAGCGAGACCCCCGTCTCTACTAAAAAAAAAAATAGAAAGAAATTAGCTGGATAACTAAAAATACATAGAAAAAATTAGCCAGGCGTGGTGGCCCAAGCCTGTAGTGCTAGATACTCAGGGGGCTGAGGCAGAAGGATTGCTTGAGCCCAAGAGTTTGAGGTTGCTGTGAGCTAGGCTAACACCATGGCACTCACTCTAGCCTGGGCAACAGAGTGAGACTCTGTCTCACAAAAAAAAAAAAAAAATCATACAACCCCTAACATTGTGTCTCTTAAGGAGTAGACTTCATTA
>CAUYRT010058219.1:0-37676 GCA_963574885.1 Lepilemur ruficaudatus | reverse complement strand
ACAGCACTCTTCCTCTTACAAGCCTGGAACGCTCTCTCTGTTAAACTCCCCATTCTCTCCTCCCCCAGCCTCTGGCCACCGTCGCTCTACTTCCTGTCTGTATGGTTTTGACTACTCAGTGTTCCTCATGCAAGTGGAGTCACACAGTATTGTCATTTTGTGTCTAGCTTATTTCACTTAGCATACTGTCTTCAGGTTTCATCCATGTTGCAGTGTGTGTCAGGATTTCCTTCCTTTTTTAAGGCTGAATAATATTCCACTGTATGGATATAAAACATTTTGTTTATCCATTCATCCATCCATGGACACTCCGGCTGCTTCCACCCTCTGGCTATTGTGAATAATGCTGTTACGAACATGGGTGTGCAGTGTCTCTTTGAGACTCTAGTTTTGGTTTTGGGGGCATATACCTGGAAGTGGACTTGCTGGATCATATGGTAATTCGGTGTTTAATTCTCTGAGGAAACGCCATGCTGTTTGCCCCGGTGGCTGCACCGTTCCTGCCAGCAGCACACACACAAGGCTTCCAATTTTTTTGCATCCTTGCTAACACTCGTTATTTTCTGTTTTTTCATAGTAGTCATCCACATGAACTACATGAGATGGTGTTTCGTGTGTTTTAAAACTTAAATGGCATCACACTTTGTATGTGCAGCTTGTCTTGTGTACTCAGTGTTATTTTTTTACTGTTTAGCACGTGAACCCTGTAGATCTAGATTATTCATTTTACTATTGTTAAAATTAAAAGTCGCACATAGTTTTTTAAAAAACAGCGGTTCCCACCTGTTGCAGCTCTACCTCCCTCCCATGAATTTTCGCTCCGCCTTGAAGTGTTCTGGCTGTTTCGTCTGTTATTTCTGTTCATGTTTCTAAATGTAAATGCTGCTGTTTCTTGATTCTCCAGTTCGAGATCCTAGCTATTGACCCCTCGTAGGGAAGAAAGGAAATGAGCTCTCTGAACATTTTTGAAGGCTACTCTTGACCTCTTGTTTTCTTAAGCTTAGACATTTGCATAATCCCAGGAATCAAGTGTTCAGAGTTCTGATCCTTTTCATTCTGAGAACCTTTAGTACTTGGTGGGTTGAACTTTCTCATCTTCAATGGGAAAGTTATCCCTAGGATCATGTTTGTGGAAGTACATGGATGTACTTTGTTTGGGTTTTTCTCTTATTAAGGAAAATGAAGCTTGGTTTTCCTGATGGTGTTGAAAGGAGGTCATGGAACCTTGCTGTTAAGAAGGCTGACCGTGGCTACTTCAAGCCCCAAGCAGCGTGTCCAGGGCACCGTGGCCCTAGCTATGCCCCAGCCGTGGTGCTGCGTGCTGTGCAGAGGTTCCTTCCTCAGTCTTCACCACTGCCCTGGGCGGTGTTCTGCGCATCCCCACTTCCTGGAGGAGGAGAGTGAGGCCGAGAGAGGTGAAGCCATTCAGCCAAGTCACATGACGTGGCTGGGAGGTGGGAGGCACTTAGCCCTGACTCTCATGTGCAGGCTGCAGGTGCTCTTCCTGCCTCCTGGGTTCAATCCTCCGAGCCACCCAGGTGGTAGGTGAGAGCATCCCCTGCATCCTGTAGTGACAGTGAGGATGGGGGACTGAGCACCTCTGCATGCCAGGCCCTGGGCCAGCCCCATCACCTTCCAAGCTGCAGGTGTTTGCTGGGAGAGCTGGTGAGAAGCTGCTCAGGCGCTCACGCACGGTGTGGCCCTGGCTCCAGAATGTGTAGATCTATACTTGGGTTCTTAAATCACTTTTCAAAAGTCATGGAGTATATATAGGGCTTTCTCCCACAAGCCTCATTCTGCCATGGAAAGCCAGGATGGGAATGGGGGACAGTACCTTCTCTCCCAAAGAAAAGGACAGCTGCCCTCAAGGCAGATGTTTGCCCTTCGACCAGTTGTAAATACAGGTGTGGCAGGTTCCTTTTTGAATCTCAGTTTTAAAGTACAACCCATGAATATAGCCTGGCCTTGGCGGTGCCCATCACAGGACAGAAGCCAGCAATGCAGGGGAGACTGGGATGGGACTGCACGTGTCAAGGGGCAGGATTCCCTGGTGGCCAGAAGGTGTGGAGCAGGTGTGAGGGCTGGGGAGGTGAGTGACAGACTCAGGAATGCTGTTTTCTTAACCCCAAAAGAAATTTTAGGGAAAGCTTACCCCAACTCATCAGCCCCAAGTCTTTACATTTCTGCAGTGAAGAGTTGAACATCCAGATGTAGTTTAGATGGTAAAATGATGGGACGAGAATTCCACTGTGAGACCCTTTTGCCCACACGGAGGGGTTGGCTGAGCCCTGCAGATGAGGCCTCATCGTGACCTCCGGTGCTCTGTGCCTGTCTCACAGGTCTGGAACGCCGTGGACTCGGGGCGCTGCTTGCAGACCTACTGCCTGCACAGCGAGGCAGTGCGGGCCGCCCGGTGGTCTCCTTGCGGCCGACGCGTCCTCAGCGGTGGCTTCGACTTCGCGCTGCACCTGACAGACCTCGAAACAGGTACGTTTCTCTGTATCGCCATCCCGAGGTGAGCTGGCAGCTCTCTTGTTGGGGATTCTCCGGTGGGTTCGCAGCCACAAGCTGCAGTTTCACGGCAGAGGTCGGGGGCCTCAGGGTAGGCTCGTGCTCGCGAGAGTGTTTTCAGACTGTTTGCCTGTTGGAAGCTTTACTCTCACAGAGGGCTCGAGGGGGGCCTCTGTCCAGCCAGCACAGAGGACAGAGCCCCAAGGTTGCCTCAGCCCCAAGCTGTGGGGCTGGATAAAGAGGTGGCTTTTTAATCAACTTCTGACATGCAATTTGTACTGAAATAGCTTTAACTTTATCACTGTGTCCTTTGGTTGGAATCAGTTTAGAATTCCTGTCAATTCATTATCGTTGAAACGCTGTAAGGAATGATTCTAGCTCATAAGGAAAGTCTTCAAACGAGTTCTGCTTTAATGCCCATTTGGGTAAGATGGATTCATGCTGGGTAAATCCGGGGGGCTCTTGCCAAGCAGGGCGAGAAGGAGAGAGAAGCCAGTGAAAGGAACTTCCCCTGAGCGCGCCTACATAACAGGCACTGCTGGCAGCCCCAGGCCGGTCCCGTCAGTGTTTTTCAGGGAGAACAGCCAGGGAGGGGCGGGGCTGGGATCCACACCCACACCACCTGACTCCCACTCCAGCATCTTTCAGTACCATCTCACCTTGTCACGCCCGGGCTGGTCATGTTTCTGCTGGAGGAGAGAGGCTGGAGGTAACACCAGTGCCTGGGCCCTGCCCCTTGCCCGCCCGGCCCAGCAGTGGCATGGCTGGCCCTGTGGTGGCGGCTCTGGGGTGTGCTTCTCCCAGGGTCTGGCGGGAAGGAGATGGTGACTCCAGGGTCCTGCAGCCCAGCGCCAGCAGCTCCAAGAAAGTGCAGGGAGGAAACGCAGGGTGGTTTGGGGTAACTGTGTGGTTTGTTTCCACCTCGAGTTTCTTCCTCTCCTTCTGGGCCAGTGAGGGGCAGCCTCGAGGCTCCTTTGAGCCCCATGATGCTGAGTAGAGGAGGCAACAAGACTGGTGGTCACGGGGCCCCTGCCAGGTGCCTGGGACTGTGCCACAGGCTTTACACACAACAGGCCTAATCCTCACTGCAGCTGCTGGCAGCGATTGTGTCCATTTTACAGGTGAGGAGGCTGAGGTTCAGAGAGGTGAAGTAACTTGCTCACAGCCTCCCAGTGGTGTGTGGCCACCAGGGTTTTGGGAGCATGTCTGTGTAGCTGCAGAGCCTGTACCTTGCCACGGTGCTGAGCATATGCCGTTTGCTCCTCATGAAGCATTTCCCTACTGTCCGTGGTCTGATCTTCTCAGCCTCCTGTGAGGTTGCCAAGGCTCAGGGAGTTTGGTGCCGCTTGATGGCAGTAATGACTGGGCTGATGATGACAGCAGCAGTTACTGACAACCGAGCACCCACTGTGTGCAGGCCTTCCATACAGTGTCTCATCAAGGCCCCACTCGCCCTTTGAGGCAGGTGCCGTCAGTATCACCTGTACATGCACTGGCACAAACCAGTGAGTGACAGAGCCAGGTCTTCCAGGCTCCAAAATCTGCTGCCCAACTGTTACACTCTGATGCTGGCATGTCCCCTAAGACGTGTTTGGTGTGGGAGACAGCTGAGCAAGACCCAGTGCCCACCTGGAGAAACTCAAGTCTGCTGGGAGAGTCAGAAGTGCAGAGACCATCCCATGTTGCAGAGATGGAGCAAGATGCAGGGATTGTGAGAACACTCAGCCTGGAAAATCAAGGAAGGCTTCCTCAAGGAAGTAAAACCTGAGCTGAGCCAGGAATTAGGTGGACAGAGAATTCGGCTGGAGGAGGTGTGGTTGAGGGGGAGGGAAGTGGGCTCTTAGCGGTTGGAACAATAGGGACAGAGTTGTCACAGGAACAGGATGCCATGTGGTGTGTGTGGAGACCAAAGCAGTGTGTAATGTGGGGTGCAGGGGCCCAGGAGAGATGTGCCTGAGCAGTACCAGGGGAGAGCCCCTAGCCTGTGGGTCACGTGGGTGCCACACTCCCCACAGAGTGACAAGCGCTCTCAGTCATGCCTGCGCCACTGCTTTTCAGACGTGGGTGAGCTGTTGGCTTATTCAAATCAAATCCATTTGGTAACTTTAATGGATTCATAGTGGCCCTTCGTCATTGTCTATTTTCTTAATCAACAGATGTTAAACAAACACTTGTCATTGTGTGTGTGTGTGTGGGTGGGTGTGAGTGTGCGAATGTTGGGCAGGTTCTGAAATCTTCAGACAGTCAAAGAGGGTCCTACTGCCTGGCAAGTCAGGGACTGCCACAGCAGGTGGCGGTAGGAGGCCGCGGCTGAGTTTGGAGCAGCGGGAGACGTGGCTTAGTTTGTGCTTTGGGCAAGTCTCCCTGCTACTTGCAGCTGGTCTGGGGTGACAGGCAGCTCTGGCTGGAGAGGTGGAGGAGAAGGAGGTGGAATATTTTGCCCAGTTGGTGGTAGAACTGTGTCTGGAGGGCAGCTTGTCTGGCCCCAGGCCCAACACGCCCCTCCAGCTGTGGTGTGTTGGGTAGGTACAAAGAGGAAGGCATTGCTGTCCAGCCGGGGAGGTGATGAGGACTTCTCCACTCCACACCTCTGGTAGGAATGGTGCCCACCATTGCCTTCATCTGTTGCAGCCCTGTCTTGTTCATCAGCAGTTGCCTACTGCACAACTCCTGTGTGCAGGACCAGGTGCTCGGGCTACAGGGGAGTGTGTGATGGGCGTCCTTCGTCCCCAGGGACACACAGTTGAGGGGTTTGAACCTCAGCCTTGGGGAAGCCCTCCAGCCCTCGGACAGGGCCTCTCCTGCTCTGGGTGGTTGGTTTCTGTGTCGCCTCCCTGGCTAGCGTGGAGCTCCTTGAGGAGGGGGCCTGTGCTGGTGGACTTTGTGTCTCTCATCTGGCCAGGGCTGGCTGGGAGCAGCTGCGCAGTGCAGGTATGCATGAGATGGAGCGGAGGCTGGACCTCGCTGGGCTCTCCGGTATTGACGGAGCGGAGGCTGGACCTCGCTGGGCCCTCCGGTAGGGAGGGAGGGCTCCACTCCTGTCTCCCACCCCATTCCTGCACACCCCACCTGCAGCATGGGTTTTTCTGGGTGCTCTTTTTAGCTGAGATTGGGGTGGGCTTGTGTATCCCCTGTGGCTGTTGTTCTGCTTTGACTTATATTGTCCTTTGTCCTCACTGAGTCTGATCTCCCGTTTTACTTGGTCTGCCTTTTCCCACCCTCGGTGATTTGGCTTTTTCATTTTAATCTAATTAGAGCTTCCTGCCAGGAGAAGGCAATGCAAGGCGTTCTCACCACAGCGCTTTGGGGATTAGTCACTCGGTGCCCATTGTCGTTAATGGGAATTTGGCGCCAAGGCCATTTATCCTGGTGTCCTCAATCAATACAGTTAGAAATCTGTGGATTCTAAAATGTCAATATCCGGCCTGAAATATGGAGGGCCAGCAACATTTTATCTCGTTAATTTGTAGTTCTGACAGGCTGTTGGCTTATAGAACAACCATGAATCAACACTTAAATAAAACCTGCTCACAGATTAATTATTTTTGGTGCTCCTGTTTCAGTCTGTGATCTTCCTAACGAAACATCGCTGGCACGTTAGGCTGAGGTGGCCTCAGGGAACACTGGCCAACTCCAGTGGGCACGGAGGTTGCCTGCTTTACGAGTCAACTGTCCTGCGTACCAAATCAGCCAGTCTCCTCGAGGCTCTGTAGTTTGTTCGGATCTCAGCAGTTGCCCGATGTTGAGGCGGCGGCTGCAGAGGTATGCAGCCTCTGTGCTTTGCATTTGTTGGCTACAAAGGAGTTTCCTTTCCCTGGAGCCTGCGGGACCCTGCTGGGTGGGCACCCTGCCCTCCTTCTGCACATGGGCCAGCTCTCCTGATGTGCGCCCAGCCCATCTGTGCCATCTGTGCAATGCCTCCTGGTCCCAGCGCCTGGATACTGGGGCAGCATGTGCAAGAAGGCACAAAGACGGGATACAAATGCGGGCTATCCTATCTGCCCTAGGCAGGTGACCTAGGAGTGTCTCTTCATCTCTGTTTTTGCATCACTGCTTGGCTGGCAGGGCTGCTGAGGGGCTGCTGCGATAACGTATGCAGAGGTGCTTGGCAGGATGCCTGGCGCCTGGCAGGTCCTCAGCAAAGGGTGCCTCTTCCCCTCTTCCGCCCCTGCCCTATGAGTCCCTTGCTCCTATTGGACTGTCCAGAGAGCCTGAGTTGTTGGACCATTTTCCCACATGGGGCCACTTAGGTAGGTCAGTTCCAAAGGCCCCCAGAGATCTCCCTCAGCTGGCTTACTGGTATGGCTCTTGGTCCCACGTTGGGTCTTGGGGGCAGACTGTGAGGCGGCCTTGGGCCTTCGCGGGTTCTCCACGAAGAACTTCCCTCCCGCATTTGCTTTCTTTCACAGCTTGTTCATGGTGTTGGGACAGCGTGTGCCTTTTGTTAGGGCTGTAGGGTGGGCATGTGGATCCCCAGCCTGCGCTCCGGCTTGACCCTCTCCAGAGCTCCTGGCACTCAGTGCTGGGGGAGGTCGATGGCCTTCTTTCCTTGGACACCCACAGCCACAGCCCTGCTGTCCCTAGCCCAGGGCCAGCTCCTCCTGCCCTTGGTGTCCCTGTGCCTTTTGGTGGGGGTCATGGGTATGGAAATGAGTGGCCAACTGGGAATGGACCCATAAATGACCATTTCCCTTGTTTTCCAAGAAGTGTCTTCTGGTGCCTTCCTTGTGTTGGAATTGTTATCAGTGCCTCTGTCATAAAATGCTGCAAGGACGGAGAGAAGGACAAATGAGCCCTTGCTGCTGGCCGGGCCCTGGCTGTGTATCCCTGGTTTCCAGCACTCTGCCTGGCCTGTGTCATGCTGAAATGAGCGAGTGGGTGGTAGACTCTTGGCTTATTTGACAAGTTTGGTCTCCACGCTAGCCTATGAGGGGGTGTTTTTATACCCATTTCATCGACCCAGAACGTGTTAGGTGACTTTATCAAGGCCAGCCAGTGCAGGCCTGTGTGACTGGCAGCAGTTTCTGTTGCTGAGGCGTGGCACGGGACCCTCACCCCACATGTCTGTTTCTGTGCTGTGGATAAACAATTTGCTTAAACCTGCTCCCGGGGAGCCAACCGGGCTCTCACCAGGCCGCAGCTCATCACGTGCAGAGGCGAACAAGAGGCCCCTGGGGAAGACTGTGTGCCCCAGACTGATCTTCACTGATCCTGCTGCTTAAGTGACCGACTGAAGGATGCTTCTCCAGCTATGGACGGCTGCACTCCAGAAATGTTAGCTCCGACGACTTTAGAACACTTGGCAAAGGAAGAGTGAGAAGTGTTCAAATGAATACCATGGCAAAGAGCTCACAGGACTTTGCAGAAGGGGCTGCAGAGGAAGTTTCTTGTTGGGCTAAGCCTGTAAAGTGGGCTAAGCCAACTCCTGTGGGTCCTTGGAGGAAGTGCTGCAGGGGCCTTCTCCATCCTTCAGCTCATGGGCTTCCCCAGCACATCTCAGGAGGACTCAATTAGGCGTCCTCCAGGGGCCCATGGGGACCAGGAAGGAAATACATAGTGAGTGCTGGCTGTGTTGTGTGCCCCTAGCTAGTGGGCACATTTAAAACGTCTGACACTAGGCCGGCTGCGGTGGCTCACGCCTGTAATCCTAGCACTCTGGGAGGCCGAGGCGGGCAGATTGCTCAAGGTCAGGAATTGGAAACCAGCCTGAGCAAGAGCGAGACCCCGTCTCTACTAAAAATAGAAAGAAATTAATTGGCCAACTAAAAATATATAGAAAATATTAGCTGGGCATGGTGGTGCATGCCTGTAGTCCCAGCTACTCGGGAGGCTGAATGAAGCAGGAGGATTGCTTGAGCTCAGGAGTTTGAGGTTTCTGTGAGCTAGGCTGACGCCACGGCACTCACTCTAGCCTGGGCAACAGAGTGAGACTCTGTCTCAAAAATAAATAAATAAATAAATAAATAAAATAAAATAAAATAAAATAAAATAAAATAAAATAAAAAGTCTGACACTTTTTATGTATTTGCTCCTTTAGTCCTAGGGGTTGTTGCTACTAGATCCCAAAGTGGAGGCTCAGAGGGGCCTGTAGCCCAGAGAGGTCTGAGTGGACGGTGGCTCCCCTGGCTACTGCGCTTCAGGCGCCTCCTTGCTGGTGGACAGCTGCCCACCCACCTCCCTCCCACCATGCAGGTGAGACCCCTGCAGACTCTTCCTCCTTCCGAACTCTCTTTCCTTTGTCATCTACAACCCCAGTTGGCTCCCCTGTCTAGCCCGCTTGTGAACTGATGTTTCCCAGGGCTGTGTCCTCTTCAGCCTCTGCTGCCAGTCTCTGTTCCCAGCGAACATCCTGCGTCTCTTACTCCGAAAAGTGTTTCTCCCCTGCCTCAGCCTTGTTTTCTCCCTCTCTTTCTATACAATTTTGGAGTGAGACACTGACCCTAGTTCCAGATATTAAACCAGATGTTATTAGACTCCATTAAGCCGCCATCCAGCTCTTACCTAACTCTAGGGAAAGTGCCTGGAAGTCTTTTACGTCTCCACCAACATCGAGCTCATGCTAGCCCTCTGGATGAATAAAAGGTGGTTTTTAATCCAAAGTATTTTTTTGTTCATCACCTTTATTGGGTGGTGATATTTACGTGTGTGTGTATGTGTGTGTGTTTGTGTGTGTTTAGTTGCAGCTGAGTTACAGTTTGGTGTCCTTCTTAAGCAAGACCACCTTCACTCACTGACCCTGGAGCTAATCATGGTTCTGGCGTGTTTGCTGTTGGAATGGTGAGTTCGGAGTTCCAGAAAACCAACTCGCAAATAAGCCATTGAGATACACCTTGTTTGCAAGTTGAGAACTCTTTCCTTTTTCTTTTTCAATTTTGGAAAATTCAGTCTTGTCCAGAGAATTAAAAGCAGTTACTGACTTCGGTCTGGGCAATGATTTTTTGGATATGACCCCAAAAACAGACAACAAAAGCAAAAATAGACCAATGGGATTGCATCAAACTAAAAAGCATCTCTCTGTACAGGAAACAATTAACAAAGTGAAGAGACAAACCATGGATTGGGAGAAAATATTTGTAAACCATATATCTGATAAGAGGCCGATATTGAAAATAGATGAGGAACTGAATTCAGCAACAAGAAAACAAATAACTTGATTAATGTATAGGCAAAGGATCTGAACAGACACTTCTCAAAAGCAGAGATATGAATGGCCAAAAGATATATGAAAAAAACCTCAACGTCTCTAATTATCAGGGAAATGCAAATTAAAACCACAATGAAGTGGCATCTCATGCTTGTTAGAATGGCTGTTATCAAAACGACAAATGATAACAAGTGTTAACAAGAATGTGGACAAAAGGGAACCCTTACACATTGCTGGTGGGAATGTAAATTAGTTCAGTCATTTTGGAAAATAGTATGGAGGTTCCTCAAAAAACTAAAAAAGAGAATTATCATATGATCCAGCAGTTCCACTTCTGGGTATAGATCCAAAGGAATTGAAATTGGCATGTCCAAAGGCTGTCTGTGCTCCTGTGTTAATTTCAGCGTCATTCACAATAGCCAGAGTATGGAAGCAACCGAAGTGTCCATCAGTGGATGAATGGATAAACAAGATGCGGCTGGGCGGGCGCGGTGATTTAGGCCTGTAATCCCAGCACTCTGGGAGGCTGAGGCGGGAGGATCGCTTGAGGTCAGGAGTTCGAAACCAGCCTGAGCAAGAGCGAGACCCTGTCTCTACTAAAAATAGAAAAAAAATTAGCTGTAACTAAAAACAGAAAAAAAAAATTAGCCAGGCATGGTGGCACATGCCTGTAGTCCCAGCTACTGGGGAGGCTGATACAGGAGGATCCCTTGAGCCCAGAAGTTTGAGGTGGCTGTGAACTAGGCTGATGCCACTGTACTCTAGCCCAGGCAATAGAACAAGGCTCTGCCGCCAAAAAAAAAAAAAAAAAAAAGATGTGGTGTGTCTGTATGCACAAAAGAAGACATTCTGTTATTTGCGACAACATAGCTGAACTTAGGAGACATTGCGCTAAGTGAAATAAGTGAGGCACAGGAAGACAAACACTGCCTCTCACTTTGTGTGGAATCGAAAAACATCCGTCTCATAGAAGCAGAGAAAGGTGGTTCCCAGAGGCTGTGGGGAGGGGGATGGGGAAAGCAGAGACATTGATCAAAGGGTGCAGTTTTAGTTAGACTGGAGGAATATGTTTTAGTAAATGATTGCACTGCGTGGTGACCACAGTTAGTAATGTCTATTTCAAAATTGCTAAAAGAATAGATTTCCGATGTCCTCACCACAAAAAAATAAGTTGATGAAATGATAGGCATGTTAATTAGCTTATCTGAATCTTTCTACAATGGACACATAGATCAGAACATCACATTGTACCCCATAAGTGTACACAATTATTATTTGCCAATTAAAAATAAATTTTAAAAAGAAACACACAAAAAAGAATGGGAAGGAAAGAAAGAGTAGTTTCAAGAGTTCCAAGTGTGTTATTAGAAGACAAATAAAAAAGTTAACTGTAATTACTCCAATTTCTTCTGTTACTGCTGTCGCTCGGTCACAGCCACTGTTTATTGGGCCCTGTCATTTGTCTGGGACTTACTCTCTTATGTGCATTGTTTCTTATTCTCACAACAACCGTTTAAAGTAGGTTTTATGGTGCTGGTTTTACAGACGAGGACCTGGGGCTCGGAGAGAACTGCTGCTTGATCTGGAGGACCCAGTTGACGGGCCATTCAGGTTCAGGCCCGTCGTCGGCTGAGCCTGACCCTTTCCTGGGCCCCTGCCCAGTTTGCCAAGACGGCCGCTGTTGTGATACATGGAGTTTGATTTGAAAGTTAGTAAGCTCCTTTTCTCGTTAACTTTGAGTCAGGATGGTTAAATTTACAGCTGGCTGAATACTTCCCAGAGGATGAGTGTAACGATATTGATTTTAGCGAAATGAGTCATATGCCTACTGCTTGGGAACACAAGCTCAATTACCACGAGCCAACAACATAAGCTTTCCCTTGTCAACATTTTTCCTACATGTTCGTGAGCCTGTGGAAGTGAACAAAGAGCTAAGGAGAAGGAAAGGTCGCGAGTAACTGGCAGGTATGAAGATGGGTGCAGAAAGCTGGGCCCTAAGATGAGCCGAGTCCAGCCTCTGTCTCGGCATGGTCAACTCATGGCAGACTCAGCTCTGGCTGAGTCTCTCACCTCACTGAGCTTCCATTTCCCCAGCTGTGAGAAATGGGTCAATTACATCCACCTCCCAGGGTGGTGGTGTGATACATGCAAGCTCTAGACAGGTCTGGAGGTAACAGTCTCCTAATAAATGTCAGTCCCCTCTCCTGGCCTGTGAATTGCTTGGCCAAGGCAGCCCCTGAGCTCCCTGGAGAGGAGGACATGAGCTTCCTTTCTCTTTCCTGGGGATCCCTCCTTGGGCTTCATTTGACACGGATCAAATACCCATCAGGTGCCAGGAGCTAGGCTGGGAGCCAGACATGCTGAATGACCCAGAGCCCTGCGTGGTGATAAGGTCCCAAGGGCAGGTGTTAAGGTGGACAGGTAGTGTTGCCCTGGCCACACAGGTGGTCACCTCAGGGGAGCTCCATGTCTGCACCTGAGAAAGGAAGGGGGGCGGCTGCGAAGAGTTACCTGTCCAGCGTTACCAGGTGCTGTATCTCAGTAATATTTGAGATGGGGGCACTGGTAGTAATGATACTGTCAATAGAACAGGTTGAGTTTCTGCATTAATGGTAACTTATTTTTATTTGTGTCATAATTGATTCAAGGTGAGAAGTGATTTTTCTTAACTCCAAGAAGATCTGAACAGTTTTTATACTGGCTGAGCTCATTATAACAAGATCAATACAGTCAGTGTTGGTGGTTTAAATATTTTAAAACTCAATTTCTTATAACAAACATATAGTGAATAAACAGAATTTTCTAGAACAAACAGATAAGCAAGATGTAGCTCAAGATTAAAGGTTATGTACTAACTAACTATGGTACTTAAAGTAGCGTTGCCCAGGAGAGGATACGGTAAATAAGCTACTTCATTTATGAAGAGGTAGAGTAAGAGCAAACCTGACAAGATAAGACCTTCACCTCCAGCATGGCTCGTGTTTGTGTTCAAGATGTTTCACTGATAAATGTTTTCCAGCCTTTATCCATATTTCTTTAACAAATGGAAAGGGCGGCCCAGGGCATTGTATTTTCAGTGCTTCGTGACAGAAGCTCAAAAATCATTAATCTCTCAAGGTTCTTGCTGTTAAAAACCTGGATCCCTTGGTCTTAGCTTTTAATTTAACAAAGGATGAATCCACTAATTTGGGGTTTAATTTTTCAAACTATAATAGCGCCCTTTTGTTGTTTGCCGTAGAATGCTTTGCGTGCTGTGTTGCATTTGGCCCCCACGATGGCCTTATATTTACGAGGGCACAAGACACAGCGGTGAAGGGACTTGTCCCAGGTCTGCGTGGCTCTTAACTCTCCAGCAGTGCCACCTGCTGCTTCCGACACCCTGCTAGACAGTGACGGCTATGGTCCTGGTTTCTGAAACCAAGTCTTGTTTAAGAAGTCTTACTTAGTAGACTTTTTCCCTTAGTGTTTTTCACCAGGTATCTGGAAGCTTATTCAAAAATTTTAAAAATCTTTTAGTTTTGGACCCTTTTAACAAAGAAAAATAGTGAAGGTCTGGTTGTTATAAGGAAAAGTAGAGAAAATGTATAAACTATAGCTTGTCTTCTAAATGGAAAATTTTAGTATTTAAAAGACAGATTCTCGATCTCTTTAGGGGATTGAGGGAAAATAACATTCAGAATTTTTTTTTTAGCAGAAAAGTTCAGTCATCATCTTTTAGCAATTCACTTTCACTTTTCCTCCCCTTTTTCTTCCCCATCGTTGGCAAGACTGTATCACTACACTTTCTGAAGAAAACATATGGATAATTCACTGCCATTTCTGAAATTAAGCATATGGCTATATGCTGTAGTCCAAGAAACAAGGAAAAAATTTTCTCCAGGCAGATAGAGTTTGTCTTTCCTTTTGGATTTAAGGATTGGCCATGAATTCCAAATGAGCAAGAAGCTGGCCACTGAACGTTCTCAGCAATAAGTGTAGTTGTCCCTGTCGGGAGAAGAAACTTCTGTCCTGTCTGGGCCTCATCGGTGGTGTGGGGGCTGCAGTGGTATCCTGCCCTGTCCTTTTCTGTTTAGGGGACACGATGGTGGTCCCTACCCTCAGCCTCCAGGTGACCCCTGCCTCTTGGCTGAAGCAAGTGTCCTGGGGCCTCGAGGCTGCCATAGTGGTCCTCTGGGTCTCTGGCATGGGCATGTGGGGGCTCAGTTGGGGGCAGCCCTCTGCCTTGTCCTCCCTGGGTGGGGAACTTGCCAACTGGGCATGTCCTGGTTGGTTCCTGATCACCAACTGTAGCTTAAAAGGCAGGGAAGAGCTTGGGTCCTGGGTGAGTGTCAGAAAAGAAAAAGAAGAATAAATTTGAGATTTCCAATTATATTAATTAACCCAAAGGCAGTCTTTTGGTTTACTTGAAAGTGTTTGTCTGCTGACCTAGTAAGAGAGGGTCATAGCACCCAGACCACACACAAGTCTGCTCAACTCTCTGATGGCTTTACAAAAACATTATTTATTAGAAAAACAATATCACAGCAAAAATATTAGTATAATTGAATTTATCTCATTACTACTAGAGCAGCTCATTTCATTTTGGTGAGTCTCTCCCCAGTCTTTGTCCGTATCAATTCCTATTTAATACTCTCGTAGTTGAAGAACAGGAATCAAGTGTTGCCACCTTGCCACAGTCTGTTCATGATTCCGGTGTTAAATGGCTTTTCAACATCCTGTGTGGCAGAGAACCAGGCTTGCCTCAACTGCTCCCCTTGGGTTGGACAGAGAGGTGGCTGTTTACTGTCCCTTCACCATTATGGATTACGTGGCCTGAAGTGGGTGGCTCCGATAACATTGTGATGACACAGGGTGGCCATGAGCATCTTCTATGCCACATGACTGCATCTTGCAGCAAAATAGTTGAGAGTCTTCTGGGGCTTAAAGAGGTGTAGAGTCTTCATTTACAAGAAGTCATGTTTTTCCAAAATCTTCTCTGATGGTAGATGACTGCCAATGGTAGGCCCTAGAAAACATTAGGGAAAAAAAAATCAACACCCTTAATTATCCATCATGGTAACCATGACGCTTGCACAAAGGATGAAAGAGTGACTGCTTTCCAAAAAAGTTGGGAACAGTGTCTTTCTAATCTGTTTTAAAATCCTTTAAATGAAAATTTCAGTGGCTTTTGAGCTGGGTTGTTAGAAAGATGAGAATGCAATAATACCTTCTGATTAGCTGCTGGAGGCCTTATTTGACTTTAGGGGAAATGGAGCTTGGCTAGCAAAATGTTCACAAAATCCTTTGCATCATCGGTGGGTGGAAGTGGAAAGCGTCTCCCTTGTGGCCAGTGGTGAACATCTTCCGTCCACGTCCACACAGCTCTGGGAAGAACCTTTGTCAGCGTGGAGAGAGTGCGGTGGATAAACTGAACCTACGGCCGGGCTACTTTCAAACCGCTGAATCACAAAAAGCTCCCTACATTTAAAAAAAAAAATGGAAGCGTTGCTCATATGATTTTTAATGATTTCAAAGAGGTTTGTTGACACTCTTAATAAATGGCATATCAAAATGTATTTTAAAATATTGGTTATTTTATCCTTGTCTCACACTTAAAAATGTTCTATTTTTGGTACTTTAAAAATGTTCATAATATATTGGCACAGTGGCACATTATATAACTAATTAACAACGATTCTTATGTTGGCGATGTGTGCTTACGAGTTTTCATTGAGGGGGCGTACCGTCAGCTGGGTTTGGAGACTGGCTCGGGGCGGAGTGGCTCTATGTAGTCTCCTGCTGTGACTCTTGTGAGAACTGATCATGACTTTGCCTCCTCACCTGGGAGCTGGTGGAGCACTTAACTAAGCGTGCGGGGACTGCCAAACACTCAGCAGGGCAACCTTTAGTGCTTTCTCAGTTGAGAGTTCAGAAACACCGCCTCTCGGGTTTCTGTAAGAGGAAATGATGCTCTAGACCCGGGTGTCTTGTTGGTCTTTTTCTTGGTCACCCTCTTCCTGTGTCCTTAAGCTGCCCAGTGTCTCAGTCCAGTGGAGGGCCTCCCCTGGACCCAAGGTAGTCACAGTTCTCCCTCCTGGGCCGTGGGAGCCCTTGCGACATCTCCGAGGGAAGCCTCCTCCGTGTGTCTGGCTGGGTGGCCTGTGGCAGGTGCTGTGCCTGGTTTGTGGGCCCAGCCGTGGGGACATGGCAGGGGTCACGCTCAGACTCTTTGAGGCTGGCCCCGTGTCTCCGTGCAGTCTCCAGCAGATCAAATGTGAATGGATAAGAACGACCGTCAGCGTTCCGGGACATAGAGGCAGCTCTGGCAGTGGAGGAGCCCCAGCTTTGACCTGCCCTGGATGCTGACGTTTCTGAAGTTTATGTAGCTCACCTCTAAAAGATCATGGTGACTAAAAAAAAAGACATTTTCACACTGTGTGTGTGTGTGTGTGTACATGCACACAGACATTTACCACCTGCATATAAGTGCTTGACGAGAGTTTAGGACAGATACGTAAAGGCGGAGGACTGTCTTGAGTCCTGTGGATCCAGTGAGACCCCTGTAGTCCACACCACCCTGTCCATTCTGTGGGTTTTGGGCTGCTGTGATGACCACTCTCATTTATCACCCAGTGTACGAGTCACCCCACCTGCTACATTCGATAGCAAACCATTCATCCATTATTGTAAGATGGCTTATCCTGAAAAATATCACCTTGGAGCAATCCTGTTTTTGGCTTTCAGACTCCCGGATACATAATCTACCGTATTAACTGTGCAGCCTTGGAAATGTTACGTAATCTCCATGGGCTTTGTTGTTTTCAGCTGTAAGGTGGGCTTAGGGTCCTCATGTGGTTTAAATGAATTAAGCGTGTAATGCTTACAGAGCACATGAAAGGTGGCATTTGCGGATCCAGCCATCTGGCCTAGCCCTGGGGGAAGAGAGATGTTCAGCGGGTCAAGGGTGGGGCTGGCCAGAGAGTGAACGAAGGCAAATGCCACCGCTGCTGTTGTGTTTTTGGGAAGTTTCCACTGGGCCACGTCAGGCCCAGGTGAGCTGTTTGCTCGTGGGCTCTATACCAGACAGTATCTTAGTTTTAAGGTATTTATTTATTTTGTGATCTAAGTATTTTCTAACCCTCTCTTCTCTTTTTATGTTGTAGGAACCCAGCTGTTTACTGGTAAAAGTGACTTTAGAGTCACCGCCTTGAAATTTCATCCGAAAGACCACAGTATTTTTTTATGTGGAGGCTTCAGCTCCGAAATGAAAGCTTGGGATATAAGGGCCGGCAAGGTAATGACCATCTTCCTAGGTTGGCATTTCCACGGGAGAGCTTGCCTTGGCAATTTGAATAATTGGAGGCAGGTCAGCATCTATATATAGGACCCTTGAGATGGAATAATTACCACTTAATATTTAATCAGTGCTAAGCATGATTTTTAGATGTTTTGAAAGAACATTCTTGAGTTGTCAGATTATTAAAACATCATAGGTTCAATTCTGTGTAGCATATTACTAAAAATGTTTGTTGAACACCTACTGTGTACAGATCCTTCCAGATGATATAAAATGAATCAGCCTTGGGTTGCTGAAGGGAATTAGTGTATGGATACAGACAGATCTGGTGCAGAGAAGCGCTGTGTGCGTGTGTGTGTGCGTGTGTGCATGCGTGTGTGTGTACGCGCGCGTGTGTGTGTGCATGCGTGTGAGCGCTGGTGAGAGAGAGGTTAAGGAGGGGCTGAGTGCTTTCAGCTCTCTGCGGGAGGCTTCTCAGAGGAGTCGCTGTTCATGATTCCCGCTCCCACCCTTTCCCACACGCTGCCACTCCTGCTGCCATCCACACTTCGTGAGTGGCAACTCCACCCTTCAGGCTGGTAAGGCCCCAAACACCAGAGCCAGCCCTGCCTCTGTTCTTCCCATCCGGCCCTCACACCCAGACCGTCAGCAGGTCCTTCAGAACCTTGACGCTTGCCCACGTCCTCTGCTGCAGCTCTGGTCTCAGCTGTCGTTGTTGTCGCTGGCTGGGATGATCGCAGTATTTCCCTGTCGGATCTCTCTCTTTGCCTCTCACCCCTTGCTCTCATTCTTACCACAGCAGCCAGAGGGGTCTGTTACAGTATAACTCAGACACGTCACTCCTCTGGTCAGAGGCCTCCAGGCTCTGATCTCACTCACAGTCAAAGCCAGTGTCTCTCTGGTGGTCCACAAGGCCTAAATGAGCCTCCCTCACCCCCTTCCTATCATCCCCAGCCTGCTAGCCTCCCTGCCTTTCTTAGAACACACCAGCACGTTCCTGCCTTCCTGCCCGGGGCCTTTGCACTTGTTGTTCCTTCTGTGCCGAGGCTGGCTCCCTCCCTCCTGGACTCTGCTCAGATGTTACCTGTCCAGTGAGGCCTCCCCTGCCCACCACCCCCTGGCATTCGTTAATCCCCTCTGCTACCTGATTTCTCTCCACAGCATTTATCACCTGGTGTTCTATGGATTTTACGCGCTCATTCGTTTGCCTGTCTCCCTCTACTCCCGTGTAAGCTCTTCGAGGGAAGGGATTTTTGCCTGTTCGCTGCTGTCGCCTGGCTTCTAGAACAGCGCCTGACACACAGCAGGCACTTGGTAAATTGTGTTGCCTGAGTGAGTGAATGAAGGAGGAAGGCTGTCGTGCGGAGCGTGCAAACGCGGGAGGCCGAATGTGGGACGTGTGCAGGGACCAGAGACCAGCTGGGCTTGGCTGGGTGTGGGCTCCAGGCCCCAGGCGGGTCTGGGCAGAGAGACTTGCAGTGCTCCGTGTCGTGGTTCGGGTTACAGTAGGGAGCCACTGAGGTTTGCGAGCACCCCCTGCGCCCGTCCTGGACAGGTGCGGCCTCCAGGCAGGTCTATACCGAGCAGAGGCTACCCGAGTGGTCTGGAGGGAGGAAGGGGACACAGCCTCTGAAGCCTAGATTCCAGGTTTGACTTCATGCTTCAGACTGGCCCCCGCAGGCCTGACATAAGCAGGCACTTGATAAATTTCTGTGGATTGAATGAATACTCTAACTTATGAAACCTTTATCTTGTGTTGGAGCTGTAGGACACTTCACAATTGTTCTGCCTTTCCTGACAGGCAGTTGGAAGAGGCTGCTGAGTTTTTGAGGAGAATCGAAAAACAGAGACCCTTTTCCTTACAGAGAATGCAAAGTTTTATCCGTAGATGAAATCTTGTGTAAAGTACTTCACAAGTGGGAACACAGATAGATGTTCTCTTAAAAAAAAAATCATACACTTTTCTTTTACAAAGAAACTTTTTATAAAAATATTTGGAAAAGAGAGGAAAATTACCCATAAAGAAGTGGACACAGTGGAATTAAAAAAAACAAAACACCAGAATACTTTATATTTCGGGTGTAAATACATGATAAATGAAAGAAAGCATTTGAACGTGGTGTATGATTTGGAAACTCCGAGTCATGCCATTTGAAATGGGACCTCCTGATCCCCCTGCCCTCCTGACAGCCACGTCCCCTAAGGATGCACTTGCTGTTTTTAGCCTCAAAGACCAAACACGAAAGAAATTACTCACCAAGGACGCCATCTGATTTAAGAGTTTGTTAAAAATATCGGATTTTTTCCTAGGGCAGACGCCAGCTGACGAGCTCAGCAAATGCTGGGGGAGAAGCAATTAGAAGCAGATGTTGCTGTGCCTGGTATTGGCATGTTTGCGAGTCTCTCCCAAGCTAATAATGTGGGTAAAGGGATCTGTGCAATATTTGTTTTTACTTCCTTTTTACCAACAATCCTCCCCCGCCGGGTCACAGGGCTAGTTCCATTTGCATCAGTCAGGCCCAGGGGATAACACTCCTTGCTGCTTTGACAGGTGGCGCCCAGATGTCTTACACGGACTCAGCAGGTGGACCAGGCAGGAAAGGCACAGGCTCCTGGCCCTCCAGGGGCTCCCAATGTGGGGCTGCTGGCTTCTGCGCCCCGTGGCTCTGTCCCAGGTGCTGAAATCTCCAGTCCAGCCTGGGCGTGTGTATGAACATCCAGAAGCAAGCAGCTTGGCTTTTTCTGATAGCCTTCAGGGACAGCAGCGGGAGCCGTATGTAGGTGGAAGCAGGAGGCACACAGACCTTATCTTAAAATCAGGACAAGTTTCTCCTTCTAAATGCAATGGGGAAGGGGTGTTTTGTTATAAAAATAATTTGTAATCATATGACAAAATTGGAAAATTCAGGGGAAGAGAGCAGAGGGGTGGTCCAGCCAGTCAAAGGTAAACATGTCTGTGGTCTAACCTGTATGGTACTGTGGGGGTCGTAATGTTTTGATATTTTTCTTTTATTCTTTTCCTCTGTGGTTTTTTTCTTAAATAAAAACACTGGTCTTATTTTTGTACACAATTTTTATTTTCCTTTCCATGTAGCATTATAAAGATATTCCTTATTATTACAGACTCTTTTAAAATTTCTAGTAACATTCCTTTGACTCAGTGTGCCTTCCCGACCCACTCCCTGCCTTATCTTTGGTACTCAGTATGGGGTCCACCATAAGCAGGCACTTGGTAAATACCCATGGCTTGAATCAATTAGGTGAATGAATAACTTACTAAACCATGTCCTTGTGCTGGACATGTAGGACACTTCAAACATTTTTTTTTTTTTTGGCCATTTAAAATTAATTGACGTGAGGCTAGAGATCAGGGATCATGAACTAAAGCCCAAGACTAAATCCAGCTTTCTGCCCATTTTTGTAAATAAAGTTGTGCTGGAACACAGTCACGCTGATTCATTTACATATCATCTGTTGCTGCTTTCACACTGCAGCAGAAGAGTTGAGTAGTGGCAACAGAGACCACATGTCCCTGAAAGCCAAAAATATTTACGATCTGGCTGACCCTTGATATAGAGAGCCATGGTTCTGACATCTGTCACCTTGGAAAGAACGACCCTCACAGTACCATAAAAGTCAGACCGCAGACATCCTGGGTCCAGATCACACCCACGTTCAGGCAGACTGCTGGGAGGAAGAAGAGTCTGAAAACTCCGCGGCAGCCGTATTAAGCCAGGGTTGATTGTCGGGACACCCTCCTGAGCTGGCTGGCGTGGTGGGGCTTTACTCTATTCTGTGTATCCTTGCAGAAAGCATTTGCTCAGAGAATGTCTTTTCCTGGGGGAAGAGGGGACAGGCAAAAACCTACCTCATGGATACAATGAGCACTGTCTGGGTGACGGGCATACTTATAACCCTGACTCAAGCATTATAAAAGCAACCCATATAATCAAAACCATTTGTACCCACGTAATATTTTGAAATGAAAAAAAAAAGATGTCTTTTGCAGATGGTGGAGACCTGTTCTTCAGTCAAGGCTGTATAAGTCATTTCTTTCTCTTGCTATAACCTCCAAGCTATCAAGATTTACTGTATTATAATTTTGCAAGAGACAACTTTGTGCATATAGCTCTTCCCATATCTGGGGTTTATTTCCTTAAGCTTGGGTCTCAGAACTCAAATTGCTGGATCAAAGCGAGTCAGGTAAGGAGCAGGTTTCTGCTGAAAAGCCCTGAGGCTAGGGGGCCCCTGGAGGGTGACAGTGAGGCCAGACAGCCTCTTACTGGGTCTTAGGGTTCGGGGTCTGATGAGCAGTTGGAACAAATACTTTTAAGCTGCTTTCCAGCCATGAGATGTTTTGATTCCTTAAACCTAGCCAAATGATAAACGCTGGGATTTGGACTTCTCCAGGCCAGCCCAGCTCATTACAGCAAGTGGGCTGCCTGGCTCTCCTCCCTTCTCTCCTTGGCCGAGCTCTGCTCTGCCTCAGGGCTGATGCCTGGGCGCAGCTTATCAATGCAAAGCGCCTGACCGCCTCTCCAGCGGGTCGGCAGGATGTGTTCCACATGGGCTTGCTTACTCGGAGCTGGCTTAGTGCCACTGCTGCGGAGTTTTCTGACTCTTCCTCTCAGCAGTCTGCTCGACATGGGTGTGGTCTGGACCCGGCATGTTTGTGTTCTGATCTTTGTGGTACTGTGGGGGTCGCTCTCTCCAGAAGCCTCTCTGAGCATGCGGTGCCACTGGCCTGAGCTGCAGAAGATCTGGGCCGGTGCCCTCCCTCTACCACTCACTCAGCTGGGCGATCCCAGGCATATCCCTTAGGCAGAAGCCTCTGTAGTCCACGACTTCCCAGTTGGTGTAGGAAAGAGGCGGGATAAGGACGTCTCCAAAGTAGAGTTTCTCAGACTCACACCTAGTAGAGCACCTGGGGCTCTTGTTGGGGTACGGATTCTGTTTCTGCAGGTCTGGCATGGGGATGAGATCCTGCATCTCTAATAAGCTCCCAGGAGATGAAGGGGAAGATGGTGCCTGGACCACTTTGAGAAGCCAGGGCCCAAGGGGCCCCTGAACTTAGAAGTTGCTTGCTTCTCCCATGTGAGCTCCCTTGGCCTTAACCCTTAGGTGGCCTGTACCATCTGTGACCTGTCTCGGTGATAGCGATAGCTCCTGACCAGCCAGCTTGCCTGTGAGCGCCTGAGCTCCTTCATCCACAGGTGTTTGTGCCAGGGTCTGAGTCAAGTGGTCTCTGTGCCCTAAGTCCCGCACAGGACATGGACCAGAGCAGGCTCTCAGGTAACCTGGAGTGAACTGGTGGGCCCAGCTGCTGCTATCGTCGCACTGGAGCCCTGCAGGAGCACCCACCTCCCCGCAACGTCAGGGGCAGTGGCCACTCTGGGGTCTGCACAGTGGGAGTAGTCCCTCCAACAAATAGGATGCGGCGCTAACTGCAGTTCGGCTGTGGCTGATTCCAGACGTGTGGACAGAGGCAGGAGGATGTAGCCGAGCCTGCATCAGATGAGGTGCGGCGTGGAGGTGCAGGCCCTGTGGTTCTCAGCCGAGGCCGAGCTCTCGTGCTCCCCTGTATCTGGTGCACGACAAAGTTACTAGCCTTCCCGATTGCCAGCCTTGTCTTGCCCTGGCTCTGTCTGTGCCCAGCAGGGAATGGGAGCTGCGGAGTTGCGGAAGTCTCAGATGTGAACCCAGCTCTCCAGGGCCCCCAGCGCTGTGGGAAATGTTCCAAGGTAGTCACCTTTAAGTTCACTGTAAGAGGACTACGTATTTTGAGCCAAAAGTTAGGATAGGTGATAAAAGGAATTTGTCTCCTTGTATCATGAATCAAATTTGTCATGAAAGCTCACATAGAGTCTTAAAAATCATATCGCATATTTAGTGAGTCATCCTTTTTGCAGGACTGAATTATGGAACCCCAATCTCAGCAAATTACCTCTCTGTTAAGGCAACATGGAGCACTGGAAATTGGAGCAGCTCCGGAAAATCTAGGACATGTGGCTCCCGAGCTGGGGAGCTTGGACTCTGCCCCAGTTCTTCCTCCTTTCTGCGTGCAGGTTGACATCGGGCAGGCTGGGGGCCGAGCGGCTCTTTTGATGTTGAGCTCCTGCTCCAGCCCTGAGCAGGAGAGTTGCAGATGCATTCAGATGCTGCCGTTGCTCCTCCAGGCCCCGTCGGTCCTCTAAGCCCCGATTCCCTACTGGTGTTGGGGTTCTCATGATAAAATCGGCTCTGACAGGCCAGCTCACTTTTCCTCCAGCACATCCTGGTATTGCTTTGACACGAATCATCAATATTTCATGCTTGTTCTACATCTTTTCTTTCTTTCTTTTTTTTTTAAGTTTGTAAGGGGACGCCTTGACTTTCAGATCTTAAGTTGGTTTCTTGGCCTCCTCCTTGAGCTGTGTCCCAGAGCCTCTGCAGGCACGTGTCCTCACGTGCAGGTGGCAGTGGAACAGGTGGCTCGCCCGCGGGCCCGTGTGGGTCCTCAGTTCGGCTTCTCTCACCCCAGCCCCTCCCTCGCGTGCTGTGGTGTCCCGAGGGAGCAGCTCCGCCTCCTGTGCCGCCGCATTCCCAGTGCCTAGCGTGGCGCTGAGCGCGGCCGGGCCTGTCGCGTGCGTGACTGATAGCTCTAATCAAGACCAGTTTTAAAAGTCCCTTTGAGTAATTAACCCACCCAGCTGAAGGAGAAGCTGAGCCACCTTCATCGATTTGCTCACCTCCTGCCCCTACTTCTTCCCTGGTTGCGGGTAACACCAGCTGGTACAGCAAGCCAATGGTCAGAGCCACCTGGGGAGTGCTCGTAACTGTTGCTCCCAGGGTGGCGCAGGCATTGAGATTTTTTAAAACTTCCTAGGTGGTTCTAATGTAGAGCCAGAGTTGGGGGCTGCTCTAGGTGAGACTCCTGAGTGGTTTTCTGTAGGGTGTCTGCCCATGTGGGTAAGAGCATCCTTGGAATTTGCATTCCTGTGATGGCAGCTGTCTGAAAGGCTCGGCTTTGCCTCCTTGGTTCTAAGTGCCATCAGTTTCTGTGGCATTGTAGGCAGGTTGCTTATTTGCCCTAATGAGATTTTGATTACTCTCCATTTGTCTCTTTCATCCATTTTATATTAAGAATCCTTTTTATTTGGACTCCTTGTACTTTCTACAGTTCTGACTAAGCTTTGCTGGAAACCAAACTTTTTATGCAGATGAGAGTAGGAACCTAATGGAGGGAGAGAGATGGGGACAGGGAGGGCCACGATTCCCTCCCCGGATGGGACTTGGGGCTGTTCCCTGTCTTTTCCGAATTCCCATGTCCCCATCTGTCAAGGGGGGTAGGGCTGGGGCACTGGATGATCTCTAGAGCCCCCTTCGTGTCAGTACCTACGACCGCGCCTGCCGCCTGTGGGCGTCATTCCGCGTGCTCTGTGTGTGACAGCTCGTAGCTCATTTCCTTACAGAGCCCTGGGGGCAGGCTGGGTGCTGCTGTCATCTCCATTCCCTTGTCAGGGCCCCCGAGGGCTCGGATGGGTTTAGTCACATATCAGGAGCATATGGCCAGCTGGTAGCGGGGTAAGAACTGAACCTGGGTGTTTTTGTTTGTTTCTTTGGTTTTTAAGAGATGGAGTCTCACTCTGTTGCCCAGGCTGGAGTGCATTGGTTTGATCATAGCTCACAGCAATCTCAAACTCCCTGGCTCAAGTGATCCTCCCGCCTCAGCCTCCCGAGTAGCTGGGATTCAGGCATGAGCTACCAAACCTGGCTGAACCTGGGTGGTTTGACAGCCAAACCTTTGCAGGTCTTTTCATTCATGTTGTGAATGAAGCTTTAGTCTTGAAAGTAAACAGAGTCATGTACTGCATAATAATGTTTCAGTCAACGTCAGGCTGCATATATAGTGTGATGGTGGTCCCATAAGGATATAAGAAAGCTGAAAAATGCCTATTGCCTAGCGATTGCCAGTAATATTCAGTACAGTAACATACCGTGCAGGTCTAGCCTAGGAGCAGTAGGCACTACCGCATAGCCTTGGTGTAATAGGCTACACCGTCTAGGTTTATTAAGTACTGTACACGTTATGATGTTCCCACGTGAAGAAATCGCCTAATGACACATTTCTCAGAACGTGTCCCTGTTGTTAAGCTGTGCTTGACTGTAAAGATTTGTCAGTGAGGGCTGTGCACTTTGTTCTTGGAGAAGCCTGCATGGGACCACTCTGATGTTCACATGTTCACTCAGCCCTGCCGCGTGCAGCTCTGTGCCTGGTGTCACGACCTGGCTGTGGGTGGACAGTGGTGGGCCCCGCTCTGGGAGACCATAGCCCTGCAACCTCAGGCCTGAAAACATAGTCCCAACACCTCTGAGAGGGCAGACTTTCCGCCCCCACAGCATAGGCGAGGAAACTCATTCTGAAAGGTTCGGGTCTCAGTGCAGGGGTGGGCAGGCACGGAGGGGCTTGGCTATGAAACTAGGTCTTATTCTAACTTCCCCCTCCGCGTATCGTAGGAAGAGGACACATCTCATTTTTAAATGTCACAAATATTTTCTGAGCCTCCACCGGAAACCAAGTGTTATCCCAGGGCATGGGGCGATAAAATCTAGTTAGACAGTCTGCACTTTCAAGAAGTTCACAGTCTGTAGAGGAGAATACAGAGCCCACTGCTGGAAACATCTGTTTCTTTGGATGGTTGATGGATTTATCATCCTCACTGGCTGCCTTCACAAGTGGCTGGGGAATGCCTGTGTGTCTCCCAGGCTGTCCAGAATCTTGGGCAGAGGTGGGCAATTGATTCCCAGAATCCAGAACCTCTGAGATCTGCCCCTAGCCCAGACTTCCTCCTGTACCACTTTCCTTGGGGCTGAGTAAGAAGACTCCTGTTTAAACCTGACACGTGAGCTGCCAATGAGCTTGGTGGGTGACAGCGGGAGGCCCATGGCACCCGAGAGGCTGATGTCCCAAGACTTTCGCTAACGCCTACCCCATGTGATAACTTTTGCCCTTAAAAATGCAGTAGTAGGCATTAGAAAATATAAAGCAGTTTCCTTGGGACTGTAATGATTATATAATTCTAATTTATGAATCCTCTTTAGTACATTTTGACACTAAAATAAGCTCTGTGATACACTGAACACGCTTGAGGTTTTTGAAATTTTTCTGTTATTGATTCACAGTGTTTTCACTTGAAAACTTATTTTAACCTTGCCATAACTAATAGTGTCCAAAAAATCATGGGCTTCATGCCCTAGCTATTTTTTGTCTTAATATGCTTTAAAGTAAGTACTTGTTAAATATCTTTTGGTAACTGTTGTAGTCACATACCATACAATTCACTCATTTAAAATGTACAATTCAATGGTTTTTAGTGTGTTTACAGAGTTAGGCAACCATCACCATGGTCGACATAGAACATTTTCGTCACTTCAGAAAGAAACCGTGTCCTTTAGCATCCACCCCTACCGCCAGCCCCGGGCAACCACAAATCTTTTCTCTGTCTCTATAGATTTGTCTATTATGAGCATTTTATATAATGGAATCATACAACATGTGTCTTTTAAAACTGGGTTCTTCCACTTAACATAATGTTTTCAAGGTTCATTCGTATTGTAGCCTGTATCAGGACTTCATTCCTTGATTTTATTCTGTTTTTTTGTTAGACTTTGTTTTCTTAGAGGAGTTCTAAGTTCACCAAAATAATTGAGCAGAAAGTACAGAGAGCTCCCACATACTTCTGCCCCTATACACACACAGCTTCCCCCATTATCAACATCCCCCCACGAGAGTGGCCCATTTGTCACAACGGATGAACCTACACTGACACGTCATCATCACCCAGAGCCCATAGTTTACATTAGGGTTCACTTTTGATGTTGTGCCTTCTGCAGGTTTAGACAAATGTGTAATGACACGTGCTATGGACTGGATTTTTGTGTCCCCCCCCAAATTCATACGTTGAAGCCTAATCCCTAATTTGGTGATATTAGGAGGTGGGGCTTTTGGGTGGTAATTAGTTCATGAGGGCAGAGCCCTTAAGAATAGGATGAGTGCCCTTGTAAGAAGACACATGAGAGAGATGAGTGTCTCTCTTCGCCACTCAAGGGTACAATGAGAACATGGCTGTTTGCAAACCCGGAGCAGTGCCCTCACCAGACACCAGATCTGTTTCTATTGAGATATCCTCAAGCTCAAAGATTGTGTTCTTAGCCATGTCTAGAAGACCCATAAAAGGCATTCTTCATTTTTGTTACAGTGATTTTGATCTCAAGTAGTTCTTTTTGGCCCTTTCTTAGAATTTCTACCTCTCTGCTTACAGTGCCCATCTGTTCTTGCGTGATGTCTACTTTGTCCGTTAGCCCTTAGCATGTTAATCATAGTTGCTTTAAGTTCCAAGTCTGATTCCAACATCCTTGCCTTTTCTGAGTCTGGTTCTGATGCTTGCTCCGTCTCTTTAAACTGTGTTTGTTTTTTCTTTCCTTTTTTTTTTTTTTTGCTTTTTTTCCCTTATAGTATGCCTTGTAGTTCTTTCTTCCTGGGCAGACCAGGTGTACGAGGAGAAAGGAACTGCTGTAAAAAGGATTTTAGTCACACGGCATAAGGAGTGAGGGTAGAGGAAGTGTCCTGTAGTCCTGTGACTAGGTCAGTCTTTCAGTGAGCCTGTGTTTCTGGACTGTGAACTTTGCCCTTGCTTCTCAGCTCCCCGTCCCCTTTAGCTGGGACAGGGTGGCTGGAGTGCCTGCAGTTTGGCATTTTCTTCCTCCACACAGAAGGCTAGAGCAGACTGGCCCTGAGTATTTCTCTTCTCCCACATGGAGGGCTAGAGCCAGCTGGGGATGGGTATTCCCCTTCCACCGGGTCAGTAAGTGCCTATTCCCTGCTTAGGCAGTTCCTCCGGAGGGCAGACCTTAAGAAGGACCAAATGCTCTGCTATATTTCAGAGTAGTTCCTTGTCTCCTCCTGCCAGAAACATGTGGGGACTTTTCTCCAGTCTTCACTGTGAAAACCTAGTAGAGTTCCTAAAGGTAAAATGCACAAATTTTTTTGGCATCCCCTGGTGACTGGGTCCCCAGAGATTTTAATCTCTCAGACTTGTCCACACTGAGCCTCTAACAGCTTGTCAGTTATAATTCATTTTTCCTGCACTGATTCCTACTCCGATAAATTGAGGTGCTCTGTATTCACCTATCTCTGTCTCCAATTTTGAGGACAGTGGTTTGCCCTGTGATTTCACTTCTCTTATGGATCTAAGAAGAGTTATTCAGTTTGTTTAGGTTTTTACTTGCTGTTAGGACAGAGTATTGATTTGTAAGCTTCTTACATGCCAGACCATTAGCCAGAAGTCTGTCACTCCTTTTTATGGCCAGGTAATATTCCATTGTGTGAATATACCACATTGTGTTTATGCACTCACCAGTTGATAGACACTTACATTATTTCCATTTTTTGGCTATTATGAATAATGCTGTTGTGAGCATTTGTTTATAAGTTTTTGTGTGGACATATGTTTTCATTTCTCTTTGTTCTACCTAGGAGTGAAATTGCTAAGTGGTTTTATGTGTAACCTTTTGAGAGACTGTTAGACTGCTTTCCAAAGTGGTCGTACCATTTTACATCCCTACCAGTAGTGGATGAGGGTTTCAGTTTTTCCATGTCCTCACCAACACTTGTTATTACTTGTCTTTTTGATTATACCCATTCTAGTGGGTACAGACTGGCATCTCATTTGGTCTCTTTGAGATTTGATATAGGACTGTTCAGACTGTGTATTTCTTTATGAGTGAGCTTTGGTAGTTTGTGTGCCTCAAAGAATCAGTTCATTTCATCCAAGTTGTGAAATTTATGTATACAAACTTATTCTTAATATTCTTTTATCCTTTTGATATCTTTAAAGTCTATAGTGATATCTCCTCTTTCATTCCTGATAGTGGATTTGTGGGGTTTTTAACTTAGTCATTGTAGCTAGAGATTTATCAATCTTATTGATCATTTGAATAACGTATTGATTTTCTCTATTGTTTTTCTATTTTCAACTTAATTTCTGCTCTAGTTTTTATTTTCTTTCTTCTGCTTGCTTTGAGTTTAATTTACTCCCCCCCCCATCCCCTTATTTCTTAAGGAGGCAAGTTAGGTCATTGATTTGAGATTGTTTAAAATATAAACATTTTAATGCTATATGTTTTCCTCTAAACACTGCTTTATCTGTAGCCCACAAATTTTGATGTGCTGTATTCTAATTTTAATTCAATTAAAAACATTATCTAATTTTATTTTAATGTTCTCTTTGACATATGGTTTATCTAGAAGTGATTGTTTAATTTCCAAATCTGTGGAGATTTTCCAGATATTTTTCTGTAATTAATTTCTAGTTTAATTCTGTTAGAAAACGTACTTTTATGACTTCAGTTCTTTTAGATTTGTTAAAGGTTAGTTTTATGGCCCAGAAGATGGGCTGTTCTGTTGAATGTTCCACGTGCTCTTGTACGTTTTGCTGCTGTTGGGTGGAATGTTCTATAAATGGCAGCTCGGTCAGCTTGGTTGATGGTGTTCAATTCTTCTGTATCCTTGCTGATTTTTTGTTGACTTGTTCTTTATATTGAGAGAGGAGTGTTGACATCTCCGTAATTGTGGGTTTGTGTATTTCTCCCTTCAGTTCTGTCATATTTTGCTTTGTATATTTTGAAGCTGCCACCACAGCTCCAGTGGGGTCCTCCTCTCAGGTCAAAGCTGTTAGAGAAAATAAGAAAAAAGAAAAAGAAAAGAAAAGAAAATGTGCACTCACTTCCGTACGGGTCGCTTCTCCAAGTTTCTACCTTTCTCTCAAGCCACCTGCTTGTGTTTACTTTCAGAGTCCTCAGGGAGTTGTTTTTTTGTATTTTGTCCGGAGTTTTGGTTGTAATCAGTGGAGAGATAGGCTGCAGATGGGCACCAGGTTGATTTTGAACATATTTTTCTCTCTCCCTTGAACTTCCCCTCTTCTTTTGGCCAGATGGCACCTGTCCCGCAGGTCTCCCCTGCGCCTCCTCTCCAGGAGCTTTCATCCAAGCCGTCTCCCCAGGTGCACTGCTTCCACAGCCTGACTCAGCCTGGGTCGTGGCAAGTGTCCCCACTGGGCTGTGAGCCCCCTGAGGGCTGGGGGACACACTGGTCTGTTCCAGAGGTGGGAACCTGCGGCCTGCGGGCCACACGGAGCCTTCTGGATCCTTGAGTGCGGCCTTGTGACTGAGTCCAAATCTTACAGAACAAATCCTTTTAATAAAGGACTCGTGGCTCAGTCCCTGTTTCTTGAATAAATGATCATATCAATCTCCGTGAATCGGCAATATACTTTTTTGTGACTTTAGGAAAGTTTGTGAAATTTAATTTGTGCCCCTACAAAGCGATCCCCAATTACTGGAGGGTGTTGATGGCTGCGTGGTTTTAAGCACATAGATGTTCTCTGCTGTCGGTGGGCAGACTTTCCTGGCAGCCGCAGGCTTTCTCACACCCTGAAGGAGACTGCTTGGCACTTCTCAGCAGATCTGGCACGAGGCTGGCGTGCTGGGAGGAAGGCGAGCGGCGCATCCATGATGAGGCTGTGCTGCGCGGTCCACTCACCGTGCGCGCTCGGAGGGGACGCGGGCTGGTGTCTCTCCTTACCCTCCGCACGCCCCTTTCGTCAAGCAGATTTCTGGGTTTTTAATTATAGTCTTTGACTTACTTTTTTTTCCCCAAAAAGACCTGGTTATGTGGTTCACCTTACTTATTCATTCATTGAGCATTCGCTGACCACCTGCCATGTCGGGACATCTTCCTAGCTTGCAGGACTCAGAGAAGCTACAGGGAATGCCTCTTGCCCTGTTGCTGGCATCTCCATCTACCCAGCCAGAAACCTCTGTGGCAGCTGCAAGATTACCTCCCCCATCCCATACCCTGTGCTTTCCTCTTCTGGGCCAACGTGAGGTTGTGCAGTCTGCCCACTGTCCACAGGCACCTGGCTGAGGGCTAGGTGGGGCTAGAATGCATCCCATGCTCTGCTGGCCAAGCCATGCCTCTGGCGTGGGCTGGTCTCAACCTGAGGGGGTGTCTTTTCTAACATGAGCCAGGGTGCCCTGTGGGCCTGCAGTGGCTTTGTCCTTCCCCTTCTGTCTGTTCCTTGGCCTACGTGGGGCCGCACGTTAATGAGAGGGCCCGTGGTGGGGTCCCCCTTTGACGCGGTAGAGGCAAAAGGGCATTGGAGACCTGGAGACCCAAGTGCTACTCAGAACTTCAGAACATAAGACGGTTGTTCTCGAGACATCCATTCTGATTATAAAAGGAATGTATGCTCTCGGTCAGAAAATGAAAAAATGCAGAGGAAGATAACCCACTAATTTCCAACCCAGCCATGGCCACCACTGACAGTTGGTATCCTTCATTCCAGTTTTTTCATGCATATATATTTACATTTTTATATAATTTCCTCCAACTTAATATTATATCATTAGCATTTCTCATATTGTTGAGAAGCTTTTGGATACTATATAGTTTTTAATAATTACCCAATATACCATAATGTATTTAACCAGCCCTCTATTGTTTGGTATTTATAATATTTCCAGTGTTTCCTTTTTTATAAAAGTAAGGCAAACATCTCAGTGCATAAACTCCTAGATGTGGGATTGTTCAGATGGTGTATATGGTTTTAGGTTCCAGACACCTCTGCGCATTTCCTTCCAGAAGGGATTATCAGTTAACCCCGAAGAATGGGGTTCACTTGTTAGTCTGCTCGTTTTTGGTGTAGGTGAGGCTTATGCGTACTCATCTGCTTCCTGGGGGATGGAGCTGGATTATGGTGACTGAAGGAGCAGGGTCGGGGGAGAGAAGAAAGCTGCCTCTTTTGCAAGGGAGGAAGGAAGTGGGGCTGGGGCTGGGGCGGACAGGCTGGGGAGGCTACTTCCTTCCAGAACTCTTGCCCTGGGCAGTGGAATAGATTCCGGGTGTGAAGTTCACTGTGTTCTGCTTTACCCTTCTCTTAGTCCTTGCTAATCAGCCCAGCCAACTGCCTCAGTATTCAGACGGGCAGCCAGCATTTATTGCAGGCCTGGTGGATATAGAATTAGGTGTTTGGAGTCGGCTGGGATATAAGGATTGGAAATCAACAATTGGTGGAGAGAGTAGTGTCCCGAGATGGAGCAGGGGTAACAAGCGTTAGGAAATGGGGTCCTACAGCCAGCCTGCCCCACCTCCACTCAGAGGATCCCTGGGACCTGGCTACTGTCCTCCCGGGGGTGCCGCAGTCCCCCTCCACGGCTGCTCTCTTACTTGTCGCATCCTCTCTGTGCACGGAGGAGGAGGAGGAGCCTGACTGGATGGGTAAGCCCCCTGCTAGTTGGCTGGGTGGTGGGGTGGCCCGCTTGCTCCCACCTCTGCCCTGCTGTGGTTCTGTGTGGTTCGGTCCAGAGTATGACTGAGCCTCTGTCCATTACCCTGCGTAGCTTCTTGAGGGCTGAGGGTGCTGGGAAGGGGTGCTTGCATGCCATGCTGCCGCCCGGGGACCTGGGGCTCTCCAGGGTCGGGCTGCCCTTGGGGGAGGCTGCATTGTTAGAACCCAGTTTTAATTTGTGGCTCCATTGTAAAGTGAAGAAAACCAATTTTTCACTTGAAAGGATCAGCAACATAGATACATGTGTAATTGTCTATTTCTGCTTTTCTTCCTTTCCCCTGTGTTCTGTATCCGTAATTTAAAATTTCACAGTCTCCAACCTGACAGTTTCTCTGTGGGTATGTTCAGATTCAATTCAAATTCAGCAAGCGCTAATTGAGCAGCTATTCTGTGCTTCAAGCTGGGTGACCTAGTGCAGTCAGGGTTCAGGTGTGAATGTCGGGCTGCAGATTTGGGGTGACCGTGGCCCTGCCCCCACCTAGCTGTGTGATCTTGGGCAGGGCACTTCACCTCTCTGAGCCTCGTGTCCTCAGCCGCACAATAGGGGTGGTGATCCTGACTTCCCAAAGTGGTGGTGAGGGTCAAGTGAGGTCACATGAAAATCACCTCGCAAGATGCATGGCACGCAATGCAGTACATGCTCCTTGCCATCTTGATTTTTTCAGATGATCACAGCGGGGCCATGCCCCCCATGAGCTCATGATAATTGGCTATTGTGAGCTGTCTTCAGTTTTGCTAGAAGCTGAGCAGAGATGGTACCTTTCCCCCAGCCGAGCAGCGTACCTGACCAAAATGTCAAGTGTCTGTGCTTTCGGCTGAAGATGTTCTAACCCAGCGCAGTAACATGGGTCATCTCAGGCTGATCAGAAGCTCAGATATACAGTCTCCTGTGTCTTTGATTAATTTTTAAAAGGGAGAAATGAATTAATTATTCCCAAATACATGTGGTTGCTCAGAATGTGGGAGAACTAAAGCAGGAACTTAGGAGATGTCACGGTGGGAACCCTGGCCCAGGGCATCCCAGGGGCTGTCCAGGGTTTGGTGATTCCCACATGAAAAACTGGCCAGTAAATACCCTTAGGGCAGAGAAGAAGGTAGCAACTCAGCTCTTTTCCCAGCGAATAGAGAATCTGATGACCAGAGAATGGGGCCACTGAGCGTGAGGGGCTCACGAGGGCCACTGGGGCCTTTTCCCTAGGGTGGGGAGGTTGGGAAACTGTCCCTGAGACAACTCAGAGAGGAGGATAGCACTGTGTGCCCAGAGCTGGGTGGGAGGACAGGGCTAGCGAGGGGGCCCCTGGAGAGAAGTAGCCAACATCCTCTCACTCTCCAGGAGGCCCCCAGGAAGCCCCGCCCTCCCTACCACCCCTCTGCAGGTCCTGTCCCTCAGCTCCCACCCCCAGCACGAGGCCCCATGACCTGCCAGGGAGAGACCCCCTCACTGCCCTGAGCTCCATGTGACCTGTGTGGAGCAGAGCCCCCATCTTTAGCTGGGAGGGGCTCAGCTGAGGTTTTCCTGCTGTGCGTAGTCAGCTCCCCCTCTGGAGGCAGGGGAGTTGAGAGCCCTGAGACACGCAGGCTGCTCCCCACCTGCCAGCCCCACTCCTTCCAACATCCTGTGGCTGCTCAGTTTAGATTTATCCATCAGGGGATCCTGCAAACACCTGCTGAATTGCCAGCTGGGTGGCCAAATGGCTGAGGGCTGGAAGAAAAAACCCTGAGCTCAGGGTTGAGGGGAGGAGCCAGGCTCGACAGTGCAGTGTACAGGGAGTGGCCGCGGGGTGCTGAGGAAAGGCTCGTGGAAGAAGGAGCTGATGATTCTGCTTGCCACATTGGGAGGCTTGATTGGCAGAAGGTTTTGAAGGATGCATAGGAGTTTTCTAGGCAGCAAGTCAAGGTGGGATGTTTTAGGTATAAGGAATGTGCAAAGGCACAGAGACGGGAAAGGGATTGGTGAGGGGTTTGTGTGTGTGTGTCCCTGCGTGTGCATGCAGTCAGAGGAGAATTAGGAAATAAGGACAGCCTGGCCTTCTGATCTGGTCAGTGCAGGCTTCTCTGTGACCATCTTTAGGTTGTGACCTAAGGGAGGCTTTAGAGACAAGGGAGACCTCCCCAGACACACCCAACATGCTCCCACTTTGCCTTTAAAGCTGTCCTCCGGGAGCCTGAGCCAGCCCGCCAGTTACACTTGAATGTGCAAGGGACCGGAGTCCTCCCCCCGCAGATGGTTATTAAAGCTCGCCATCTTTAAGCCTCATTAAGGAGTGTTAAATGCTAATGAATTTAGAGAGGGGTGTCTTGGGGCCTCTGTTTCCTTGGAAACATTTGAGAGCAGGTGCTTTATAATGAGCTGTACCTATTTTAAAAGTGAGCTGTGAGGGCCTCTTTGATAGGCTGGATCTCAGATGCTGATGGGCAAGTGTGAACAAAGCCGGTGGAGGCCAGTGGAGACGCTTTGTGCGCTCTGAAATATCATTTCTCTGGTGGTTTCTATAGAAACCACCAGCACCTAGGTAGGAGCATTGCCAAGCTCCAGGGTTTCACTGACGCAATACAACGTTGTCCCGAGCCTCGGCCGCTGAGGCCCGTCTCTGAAGACTGTTGGATTCCCGTTGGCAGGGAGGGACTAGGTTCTGGACAAAATGGGACAGATGTATGTTGCCATAGCTGTAATTCTGCTTTAATTATGTCTGTTCCGAACCTACTGCTTGATCTCAGCTGGTCCCCACTCTGCTTATTATTTCAGGCCCAGCTGATAGGAATTAACATTTGTGGAGCTAATTTCTCCCCACAGAGCACTTTAAAGAAACTTTTTATTACTGAAAAATTTAAATATATACCAAAGAAGAGAGACTAATTAATGAACTTTCGTGCAATCAGCATACTGTTTCAAAAATTACGGATTTATGGCCATCAGGCTCCAGTCTCCCCACCCCTACCACCAGATTATTTTGAAGCAAATCCCAGACACTTTATCATTTTATTTATAAATATTTTGTTTCTTTAAAAGGTAAGAGCTTAAACAACTATTATAATACTATTATGCCGTCTAATAATTTAGCAGTAATTCCTTAATATCATCAAATATCTGATTTATGTTCAAATATCCCTGGGTGCTTCATAATTTGCTTTAAATGGTGCCCGTTCGAATCAGGATCCAAGCATTTGGGTGATACGTCTTGTTTAATCTGTTGGTTTCTCTCCTACTTTGTTTTCCTTGTAACTTATTTATTGGGTAATAAATCAGTTGTTTGTCCTTTATTTTTCTGATTGCATCCCTGTGGTGTTATTTAACACATTCCTCTGTTCCCTGCATGTCTTGTGAATTGGTGGTTTGATCTTGAGCAGTGCTTCTGACGCAGGTTGCCTGGGGAGCTTGCGATTCTGCTTCTGCTTTGGAGGCCCCCTCCTTGCCGACGTGTCCGTGTTGCTCATTGTTGCGCGGCTATAGTCTGTTGTATGGACACACCACAGTTTATCCACTTACCTGTGGATGGACATTCAGGGTTATCTCCAGTTTTTGCTATTATCAAAAAGCTGCTGTGACCACTCGTGAACAATTCTTTGTGTGGCTATGCATTTTCATTTCTTTGGGTGCGTAACTGGTAGTGGACTTGCTAAGTGATATGGTATGTATATATTTAAATGTATATTAAGTTGCCAAACTATTTCCAAAGTTGTACCATTTTGCACTCCCATTCGCAGCATAGGAGAGTTTCAGTTGCCCCACGTTCTCGCCAACACTTGGTCTTGTCGGTCTTTTTCATTTTGGTTATTCTAGTGGGTATGTAGTGGATTTGACTGTGGCTTTAATTTCTTTTCCCTGGTGACTAATGATAGTGAGCTGCTTTTTTGTGGACTTACTGGCCATTTGAATGTCTTATTTTGTGAAGAGTCTGTTCACATCTTTTGCCCATTTAAATTTATTGTTAGTAATAGTAGTGTGTTCTAAGAGTCTTTATATATTTTGGAACTATTTTCTCCCATTTTGTAGCTTTTTGTGCTCTAAGAAATCCTTGCCTGTCTTAAGGTTGCAAAGACTTTCTCCTACGTGTTCTAGAAGTTTCATAGTTTTTGCTGTATGTTTAGGGCTATGGTCTATTTTCACTTAATTTTTGTGTCTGATGTGAGGTAAGTTTGATGGTTATTTTTTTGCGCTATGTGGGATACCCAGTTGTTTTAGCATAGTTTGTTGAAAAGACATTCCTTTCCTCATTGGATTGTTTTTGGAGCTTTGGTGGAAAATAAATTTGCCATGGAAGGGTCTCTTTCTGGGTTCTCACTTTTGTTCTATTGATCACTATGTCTATCATTTTACCAATACCATCCTCTCTTAGCTGTAGCTTTATAATAATTTTTGAAATTGGGAAGTGTAAGCCTTCCAGCGTTTTCTTTTTCAAGATTTTTCTGGCTATTCTAGGTTCATTACATTCTCATTTCAATTTTACAATCAACTTATCTTCTACAAAAACGCCTGCTGGTATTTTGATTAGGATTGTGACCAAGCTATAGATAAATTTGGGGGAGGATGGACATCTTAGTAATATTGAGTCTTCTGGTCCACAAGCACAGTATGTTTCTTTGTTTACTTAGATCTCCTTTAGTTTCTTTCAACAGCGCTGTGTAGTTTTCAGTGTTCAATGTTACTATATTGTATTAACTTATTCCTCAGTATTTTGTAGTTTTGGTTACTAATGTGAGTGGAATTTTATTTTTTATTTTCCAATTGTTTCTTGCTGGTATACAGAAATACTATTAACTTTCTTACATTGACTATGTACCATGTGCTCTTACTAAATTCACTTCTTAGTCCTCATAGCTTTTTCATAGATTCTTTAGAAATGTCCATGTATGTCCGGAGCCATGAGGCCCGGCCATAGCCTTGATTTTCTATGCCTGAGCCTTACCCTCCCCCTCATAGCTGAAGTTAAGTTTCTGTTTCCCAGGAATGATAAGTTTTGCTTTACAGCCAATGACGTGGCTTTGCATTTGCTATCCTCTGATTGGATGCTTTTGGATGCCTCGTTTACATACCGGACCTAATTGAGAACTGCAAGCTGTAACTCCTCAAATGCTTCCTGATCGGTCAGTCCCTTTTTCACCTAATTTGCATTGTGACTGGGCATTCCTCTCTCACTTGTCTATAAAAGCTGTAACCTCATGCTCAATAACCGAGACTTGATCAGAATACTGTCTTGTCTCCGTCTCTTGCGTCTCTTGTCCCATCGAACTCCCGCTCCCTCCTCCAGGTTCTGCGAATAACCAGAATAACCGTACCCGCGGGTCGGGACACATGTACATGATCATATTGTCTTTGATACAGTTTTACAGCATTCTTTCCAATGTGTGTACAATTATT
>CAUYRT010058217.1:0-28587 GCA_963574885.1 Lepilemur ruficaudatus | reverse complement strand
AGAAATTAATTGGACAACTAAAAATATATAGAAAAAATTAGCCGGGCATGGTGGCACATGCCTGTAGTCCCAGCTACTCAGGAGGCTGAGGCAGAAGGATTGCTTGAGCCCAGGAGTTTGAGGTTGCTGTGAGCTAGGCTGACGCCGCGGCACTCACTCTAGCCTGGGCAGCAGAGTGAGACTCTGTCTCAAAAAAAAAAATAAAAAGAGCATACAAGCAAGCATCAGATGCCCTCCCTCTCGTCTCTTATTAAAAACCTAGGGTGATCATTATGGGATGGAAATTAAAATGGCAGAGGAAGATGTGAAAAATAGATGAGGAACAGATCGCTGAAGATGATAAAGGGCACTGGTTCATCTATAAAGTGTTTGGGGGCAGTTTCCCTTGTCGACCTCGGTGTAAGCCATTGTCCTGCCTGCTCCCTTGATGCCAGTGGCCAACTTCAGGTGAATTGGTGCAATAAAATCTTTTAAGCCAGGTTACCTTCTGTTTTCTCTACATATCCCAAACCCAAGAAGAAAGGCCCTATGGAGTTCAGTAAGACATATAGGGAAATAATCTAAAGAACATTTTAAGGACCAAATACTTAAGTGACTTGACAACTATTTAAGCACCTTATACTAAATCAACTAAATAAAATAGGTAACTAAAAAAATAACCCTTCATTAAGATTTCCACATATAAAATTCTGTCTTTTAAGTAAAACTTTTTTTTTTTTTTTTTTTTGAGACAGAGTCTCGTTCTGTTGCCCGAGCTAGAGTGCCGTGGCATCAGCCTAGCTCACAGCAACCTCAAAGTCCTGGGCTCAGGCGATCCTCCTGCCTCAGCCTCCCAAGTAGCTGGGACTACAGGCATACGCCACCATGCCCAGCTAATTTTTTCTATATATTTTTAGTTGGCCAATTAATTTCTTTCTATTTTTAGTAGAGACGAGGTCTCATTCTTGCTCAGGCTGGTTTCAAACTCCTGACTGTGAGCAATCCGCCCACCTCGGCCTCCCAGACTGCTAGGATTACAGGCTAAGTAAAACTTTTTTCAAATAGTTTCAATATTAATTTTTATAAAGTCATCTTTAAAATAAAAATTTCAAATTGAAATCATATAGGATTATTTGCTGTTAAAGAAAAACAAAGCATTACCTGTCGTAGGTGTCTTCAAAGCTGTGCTTCCAGGCTTAAGGATCTTGGTAGGGGCCTTCAGCCCACTTGGCTTTAGCATACTCATTTTCTTAGTATGTGAGAGCGGGTTTTTCCTTTGCCTGCTGCCACTATCTTTCCCCAACCATTGATACAACTGTGGGTGTTTCTATAGTGAACTCAGTCTCCGGATTAAATCTGCAAAGAGGAATATATAAAAAGATTTTAGAATCTTTAGGAGAAAAAGTAGGAACAACAATATTTTTCCTTATATATGATAATAAACTATTTCCACGCTGAACCTAGGAACCTAGAAGAGCCTGAATACTAAAAAAAATGAAAATGCTGCTGTAATGGAATTAAAGGTTATTTACTACCCTCAAGACAAGTAGGTAAGACAATATATTCACTTTGCTTTATGTTATCTAATATTATCGGCTCAGTACAGTGCCTAAATACCACATAATCCATAAAAGAGGGTTCAGAAAAATTTGCACCAAACTTAATGGGGGGAGAAGAAGGGAGCTTTCAGTTTTCACTTTCTATATTACTTAAGTATTACTACCACAAGCCTGTATTGCCTATGGGGTTTTTGTGGTTTTTTGTTTTCATTTTAGAGACAGGGTCTTGCTATATTGCCCAGGCTGTTCTCGAACTCCTGGGCTCAAGCGATCCTTCCGCCTCAGCCTCCTGAGTGGCTGGAACTACAGGTGTACACCACCATGCCCAGCTTTAACTGTGTATTTTTTAAATCCACAGAATTATGCATTTTACAATATAAAACTATGTATATGTTAAACTAGACAAGGATTAAAACTCTGTAAGAAAAAAGGCCCTATCTGGGAAGTGATGAAATAAAATTATCTTTGTTCTGTTTAGAAAAACACAGTATACTACTGATTTACTCAAGATCAGGTATTTGGGGCTAAGGCAAAATAGCATCTTGTTATATTCTCTTCACTTCCTTAGAAAGTGAGTTGAGGAAGACGTTGGGACTTGGGAATATAGGAAAATATTTTCAGACATTAATACCTAAAAACAGAACAATTCAATCAAAGAGAAAAATGCTGGTATTTAATGACTCTGTCAAATGATTATGTTTTGCATTTTTTCTCTGCTAACAGAGCTTGAATGATGAAGCACAGACCTCACTCTCTGGTCCTGTCTCCCTTACCAGCAATGCCAAGCATTTGCAAAGAATCTGGCCAGGAATGACAAAGGAGCCAACACGGCCACTGTTGGGTTGAAGGGTGCCTCCCCCAAAGACATGTCCATGCAGGACCGGCTAATGCGACCTTATTTGGAAAAAGCATCTTTGCAATTATAATTAAGAATCTTGAGATGAAATCATCCTGGGTTACGTTGGCAGGCCCTAAGTCCATGATAAGTGTTCTTATAAGCAGAGAACACAAAGAGAAAGTCATGTGAAAATGGAGGCAGAGACCGGAACAATGTGTCTATAAACCAAGCATTGCTGGCAGCCACCAAAAGCCAGGAGAAAGGCAAGAGACGGATTCTTCTTCAGAGTCTCCAGAAGGAAGCAACCTGCCAACACCTTGATTTTGAAATTCTAGCCTCCAGAACTATGAGAGAACAAATTTTTTTTCTTTTAAGCTGACAAATTTGTGTTCATTTTTAAGGCTGCCCTAGGGAACAAATACAGCCACGTAAATTTTTCTATTCAAAAACAGACATAATAGAAATCAAACCAAGACGGTGGCCTCATAAGCCTCAGTCTGTAGATTCTCTATGGTTCTTGAGAGGGTGCGGAATGATAATAAGACTCTACCCGGAGGCTAAGGTGAGAGGATGGCTTGAGCCCAGGAGTTCCAGTCCAGCTCGGGCAACATAGTGAGACCCTGTTACTTAAAAAAAAAAAAAAAAAATGGTATAAGGTATTTAGTAAAATGGCGAATACAAATTGTGTGGTTCGGGAGAATATTGTGATTAATAGAGAACGAACTGGTGTTTACTTGAAGACGGCAGTTGCTCATCCTGACGATGAATACAAAGTTCGCAGCTCCTCACAACCATCCCCAGCCATCACCACCGTCAGAAGAGGGAAAGTGGGGTCTGGGTGGGACTCTGGGTGCCAGGTCGGTGGTTCTGATTCGGAATTGAAACTTGCTTTACTGTCAGACTCGCAGCACACACAGCTTGCAGGTTTCAAGCAGAGTTACTTTCTCCTGCTACTGCCTTAAACAGATAGAGGGAATGGCCAAGTTTCCTCTAGACTCAGCAGAATAAGGCTACTTCCATGTCCAAAAAAGTTTGAGGACAATGGGGAGAGGCTAAGTGTAGAAACTCCCTGGGGCCTTCTCTACTCTTCATCCCGGCCCAACATCTTAGAGTAATAAGTAGATGAGAACAGACAGAGAAGACACAGTGGTCCTGGAAAAGCTATTATGGTGGCAAAAAGAAGGATGAAATTGCTCCTTAAACTAATTCACTCAGGAAAAATGGTGAACTAGGCTCAGGTCAAGCAGCCCACGACGAGAAGTTGTGAAAACCACCATATTAAGCAGCTAGGCAAGCTACAGCCAGTTTCAAATCTTGCAGCTCAATGTCATATACTCATAAAAAATCTGACCATCTTCAAGCCTCAGCCTAAGACACAGAAACATGTGGTTACTACTAACTAAAGAAGAATTATAAACTCAGTCTATGACTTTGTTGTCTAATCTTCATGCCTCTGGCTCTTCGTCTGTCTGAGTTATTTGAATCTCAAAGCATGGAATTGTGACCAAGATTTAATGAAGGAGAAAAATCTAGTCCATCTCAATGAAAAAACTAGAAGCAACACCACCAATGTTAGTTTTTTAAGTCTCCCAATTTAAGCTTTTTTCATGCATTATTAATGAACAGCATGTCAGGCTTGATTTTTTTTTTTTTTTTTTTTTTTGAGACAGAGTCTCACTCTGTTGCCCGGGCTAGAGTGCCATGGCATTAGCCTAGCTCACAGCAACCTCAAACTCCTGGATTCAAGCGATCCTTCTGCCTCAGCCTCCCAAGTAGCTGGGACTACAGGCATGTGCCACCATGCCTGGCTAATTTTTTTCTATATATTTTTAGTTGGCCAATTAATTTCTTTTTATTTTTAGTAGAGATGGGGTCTCACTCTTGCTTAGGCTGGTTTCGAACTCTTGACCTTGAGCGATCCTCCTGCCTCAGCCTCCCAGAGTGCTAGGATTACAGGCGTGAGCCACAGCGCCCGGCCCAGGCTTGCTTTAAAAAGATCAATTCACTGAAAAATGGAAGTTCGAAGTCTTGGTCATGGTACCTACAACATATAAAGATGAAGTAGCAACATCTCTGTATAATGTTTCAAGGTCAGTGAATGTCATATTGAGACTTATTCCAAAAAACATACTAAAGAATAAAAAAGATGTTCTTGCCTTACTAATAAGCTAAGAGTATTTGAATTTTTGATACTTGTGCTCACTGAATCAAGAGATTTGGACCTCAAATAAAACAGAATACCCTTCTCCCTCTCCCAACATGTAAGGACCATAACACATAGAACATTATAATTTAGAAATAATTTTTATGCAAATTATCCGATTTGAGCCTTACAACACTATAAACTAGCTACTATTATTACTTTTCCTTAACAAATGAAGAAACACTTCAGCAATTTTCAGATGTATTTCCTCATTTGTTAATCTCCCGCCCTCCTAAGGTCATTCGAACTCAGAAGCAGAGATGTAAACATACGTAATGTGATTCCAAATTCCAAGCTCTTTCCACTAAATCTAATGTCCAAATTTAGGAGATACCACATATCAAGATTAAAAACATTAGTACTGGTATTACTAAAATGACCTGCAAGGCCGGGCGTGGTGGCTCAGGCCTGTAATCCTAGCACTCTGGGAGGCCAAGACGGGCGGATCGCTCAAGGACAGGAGTTCGAAACCAGCCTAAGCAAGAGCAAGACCCCCGTCTCTACTAAAAATAGAAAGAAATTAATTGGCCAACTAAAAATACATAGAAAAAAATCAGCCGGGCATGGTGGCACATGCCTGCAGTTCCAGCTACTCAGCAGGCTGAGGCAGAAGCATTGCTTGAGCCCAGGAGTTTGAGGTTGTGAGCTAGGCTGATGCCATGGCACTCTAGCCCAGGCAACAGAGTGAGACTCTGTCTCAAAAAAAAAAAAAAAAAAAAAGACCACAGCCTTCTCAAAATAAAAATAGGCTTGCTGTATCTACTCCTTTTAATAAGCAACCATCTATAACCTGTCTCATTAAGGTAAGAATATTCAAAACATCCACATAAGGAAAAAAATTTACTTGTAGTAGAAAAGAGTCAGACTAGGCACAGTGGCTCACACCTATAATCTCAGCATTTTGGGAGGTCAAGGTGGGAGGATTGTTTGAGGCTAGGAGTTCCAGACTGGCCTGGACAACATAAGAAGACTCTATCTCTACAAAAATCTTTTAAAAATTAGCTGGTATACTCTGGTTTCTCTTGCAGATCATATAAATCTTTTGCCTTTTAAAAATTAGCTGGGCATGGTAGCATAGCATGCACCTATAGTCCCAGCTACTCAGAGGACTGAGGCAAAAGGATAATTCGAGGCTGCAATGAACTATGATTGCACCACTGCACTCCAGCCTGGGTGACACAGAAAGACCCTGTCTGTTAAAAAAAAAAAAAAAAAAAAAAAATTAAAAAGAAAAAAATGAGTCAGTCACTGGGATTTTGAACAAAACCAAAAATAAAACTACTCTAGTAATGAATCCCAAAGTTTGGGGGTAAAGTTAGTACTGCCCAACACTTTATGCAAAGCACAAAGTGCAGTTCTAGCTGCCTCAGGAAACCGGTATCAAGCCGGTTCACTCTGGAATCACTCCCACCATGCTAACACCCACTGCCATTCAGACCCCATCTCGGTAACTACCCTTCCATGAACATCTTGCAAGGGAATGGGAATTCAAAAGTTAAAGATTCACTTCTATGCTCCCTATATAAGAATTTATTCTAAAAGTACAGAAATGTTTTTAATAATGAAAATTGATCTAGGCCAGGCGCGGTGGCTCAAACCTGTAATCCCAGCACTCTGGGAGGCCAAGACGGGTGGATCGCTCAAGGTCAAGAGTTCGAAACCAGCCTAAGCAAGAGTGAGACCCCGTCTCTACTAAAAATAGAAACAAATTTGCCAGGCTCGGTGGCTCACGCCTGTAATCCTAGCACTCTGGGAGGCCGAGGCGGGTGGATTGCTCAAGGTCGGGAGTTCAAAACCAGCCTGAGCAAGAGCGAGACCCCATCTCTACTAAAAAAATGCAAAGAAATTAATTGGCCAACTAAAATATATAGAAAAAATTAGCCAGGCATGGTGGCGCATGCCTGTATTCCCAGCTACTTGGGAGGCTGAGGCAGAAGGATTGCTTGAGCCTAGGAGTGTGAGGTTGCTGTGAGCTAGGCTGATGCCACGGCACTCACTGTAGCCCGGGGAACAGAGTGAGACTCTGTCTCAAAAAAAAAAAGAAAGAAAGAAAGAAAGAAATTAATTGGACAATTAAAAATATACAGAAAAAATTTGCGGGGCATGGAGGCGCATGCCTGTAGTCCCAGCTACTTGGGAGGCTGAGGCAGAAGAATCGCTTGAGCCCAGGAGTTTGAGGTTGCTGTGAGCTAGGCTGATGCCACGGCACTCTAGCCCGGGCAACAGAATGAGACTCTGTCTCAAAAAAAAAAAAAAAAAAAAAGCCAGTCTACCAAAAAATAGGATGTTCTTGCTTTCTACTACTATAAAAAAAAATTTAAAAAAAGAATGTTGGAGTCCCTCTGATAGTGACATCCTTTGTTGGGGGGCAGGGGAGCGAAGCAATAACAAAATTATTTAGGGAGGCACACATAATCTACTTAAACTCGCAGAATCAAACTTAGGAAAAAGTGCCAGTATCTACCTCCTGTGTTACTTAAAAAAAAAAGATGGGGAGGGACAATTTATCAATGCAGGAACATAGGGTCTTTGAAGTTTTTATTTGTTTAAGGAGGACACTCCCTAAAAATATTAACTCTCAGAGACTAGGTTTCTGGATATCTGTATGAACCAACACCTCTTCTTCCAACTCCAACTGAAACAGATACAAAGAGCAAAGCAATATAATCAAAAACAAATGGTGACAATTTCTCAATTGCAATACATCTAAAGTTAGGCCTCTGGGTCATAATTTGTACCACTGATAAGCAAGTCTAATCATTTCAAAGTGTTACTTGCCTGGTGCAAGTACATTTTCACAGAACAAGAAACGTTATGTTTATTTGCAGGGAAAATTGACAGAAAGTTACACAGCAAATAGAGCCACAGACTAACCACATACCAACTCACATAGTAAAAATACTTTTTGCTCAACTATTGAGTTTTCTGCTTGGAAATGTCCTGCCAGAGGACATTCACAATTATTTTCTTATCATCACACAAGCTCTTTCAACAAAATATAGAGGGCCTGCCATCAATGTCTTCACTTTTATCTACAGAAGTGGCAGAAAAATCAACACAAAACTAGCAATATGAGACAACTGGTACCTCATGGTGTCTGTAGAATCGGGGCAGGCTTCAGCTCATATCCTGCTGGAAGTTGGCAAGCATTTTGAACAACCTGGTTATGAAGTCATGCTGATGACCTCACAAACGGGAATTCTGATGTCGGTCTGCCTCTAGGTTGCATCCTCACCACTTTAAAGAAAATCCAGAAGGTTCTGCATCCCTGAACCTGGAGCTGGTGACTGGATAAATGTACTTCCTCCCATCTGAGATCAGCAGCATCTTTCTCCACTGCTGACCAGCATAAGCAACACAGGTAACAGAGAAAAGCACAGCCACCTAAGTAGCTTAACACCAGTAGTGTGTCTGTGTATTTGCAAATTTTTATTTTAGTTCAGTTCTAAACACTTTTTCTTAGTACTCTCTTCTGGGAAATTAGGCTATATTTAGGAATTCTGAAAATTTGAGTAGGAAGCGAATCATAAACTTAAAATGTCACCCTTGCCACTCTAATATATTGCTAACTTCACCAGCCCCAATATTTACTCTAGTTATTTAAAAGAGGAGTGAACACTAAGATGTATAAGTAAGAATTTAATTTCGAAAATGCCAAAAGCGTAAAGCCTCACTCACGACAGCTCTGGAGTAGTGCTGTGTGTCTTCGCTAGGAAAAGGCAAAATGGCCAGGTTGTTTTCTTCCTCTTATCATCAGTGAAATTTTACTGTTACTTCTAAGTGCTTATAAATTCTTAAATTGGAAGGAACTATCACAAAGGACTAATAATAATTTCCAGGTAACAGGATTATTGGTAGTTTTTATATCTTCTATGTGTTTTCTTAGGTCTCTCAAATTTTATTTAACAGATAAAATTAATTTCATAAGGAGGAAAAAAAATTTAATGACTTTTGGGCCACAGTAAAATGGCTTTAACAAAGAGTATGGAAACAGACTTCTGTGCTGCTCTCTGCCCTGGAACAAGCAGCACAACAAGGCCAGGTGACGGTGGATACACACGGAGAGGGTGGTGGGCTGTTCACCAAGTCAATTTCTTCTTCTTCCTGGATTCGCACGGTATTTCCCAGCTCCCTTTGTGGTTCAGTATGGCCACGTGACTGAGTTCCAGCCCACGGAATGAGCAGAGGGTAAGACTGTGCCACTTCTAGGCCTCATCCATAGGAGCCTCCCACGTGCACTTCCCCGGCTCTGCCCTTCCATGGCTTGATGGAGACGAGCCCAGCAACCCCGAAAGCATCACAAGATGGAAGAAGCCTGGATCCCTGAATCACTTCCCCCCACTTCCCCATCAGAAAATACCTATCCTGAACTTTTCTACAACTGAAAATAAACTTTTATCAGTTTAAGCCACTAAAATTCGTGGGTTTATTTGTTACAGCAACTAGCTTATCTTACCTAATACAGTGTCAAAGAGATAAAAAAACTTTGCTTAGAGCTTTGGAATCATCTCGGCTAAAGTAAACTGCTCAAGGAATTTAATTTTTAGGATAAGCATCTGAGATGAAAATGCTCCATATCACAAAAAGTACAATAATATGAATAATAAAGGTACTGTATTTCCTTAAGAGCAAAAAGACATTTTGCTGGCAAGTGCAAAAATCACACAGGTTTGATGACAGCATACTAACACTTATTAAGACAAGACAGATGAAGAATTGATAACTGTCCAAGTAGGGTGATGGCACTGTTCACTCTACTGTTGTGTATGTTTGAAATTTTCCATTATTACAAGTTTTTATTACAGAAAATATACACTTTAATAAAATCCAACCCTTCTCCCTGACCTGATACCCTAAAAGAAGCTTAAGCAATTTACAGAAACAAGTTCCTCAAAATAAGCAGCTCCCAAAAACAAGCACAGTGTAAATTATGTTCACATGAAAAGGAATAATATTCTTCATAATCCTTACCTGATTTCTTAAAAGTTTTGTTTACTTTTTTTTTTTTTTTTTTTTGAGACAGGGTCTCCCTCTGTTGCCCCGGCTATAGTGCAGTGGCAGTGGCATCATCGTAGCTGACTGCAACCTCACATTCTTGGGCTCAAAAAAAAAAAAAAAAAAGAAAGAGCTGGACTGGAAAGTTAAACATCTGGATCCCATTCCAGCTGGATGACCTTGAACAACTTATTCAACCCCTTCCCAGACCTCAGTACTCTCATTTTCAACCTGAGGATACTAACTAAATAAGATCTGTTTCCAACTCTGTTTGTAGTTCTACCGACTGTTTTGGATTTCAAATCCAACTCCTGTAAGTGTAAGGTCAAGGATTCAAAAGTGAAAAGACAGACTGCAGCTCTAACTTTGCCAAAGTAAAAGTGTAAGACTCTGCCATCAGCGAAGAAAGAACCCAAATCTGATAAGATCAGATCAGCTCCGACCAGCGCAGTATTGTGTTGCCCCAGGCAAATCACATCGCTCCACTTCATCTCAGACCCTTTCCATTGCCTTTTACCTCATCAACAAAATGAAAATACCCCTGTATTTACTCAGTCGGGAAATTCTGTTGACAGGCAAAGGGAGTTGAAGATTTGCAATGAATTTAACCTGCCAGGAGAGGGAGTTTAACACCGAGCTTACCGAAATGGGCTGCATACTGGCCCTGCAGTGAGGAAATTCAGCACCAGACAGGTTGGTTAAGTGACTTACCTGTAGACAGCTGCACTCCGAGACGGCTACCCTTCCTTCTAAGATGTTATATGTTCACGAACTTGTTAACAGAAGGAAAGGGGAAAGATGTTCTGAGAGCAATGGAAAGTCTAGTTTGAGAGAAAGATGTTTCTGAAGCTGATCTGCAAGTCAAGCTTGAGAGAAAAATTCAAAGGCTGTGTTCTAATATCGTATTCCTGGGTCTGGGAGGTTCATTCACAGCTTAATCCTGTCCCATGAAGTCATGGTTATATAAGTGTCTGTTGTATGCTGTGTCACTTGCCACCCCCAACACAGGACAGTGTAACCTGAGCTCACGCTTCGGCTGCTGAAAACACTTACACAACACTGGTAGCTTTCCAAATTGCCTTGTATTTCCACTAAAGAAAGTCAAGTTATTCGATTATTTTTCTTCCTTCAGTTTCATTCACATTGCAGAAAAAAGACTGGAAAAGGACAAATAAAACTGAAGGGTATTTGCGTATTTTCTTCAATTCCTAAGCAAAAAAACAAGGAAGGTCAAATACTTCAACTTCACAGAAGACTATCCAAAAAAAGCTTACAGGCCTGATTGGGGCCAATTTAAAAACATCTCATTTCCTAGATGAATTGGGCTGAAGGTCCTTGGCTGGGAAAGGCAGAGTCAGACTTGGTTTCCCATGTGCGGGCTATTTATATACCCAAGCCCCTTACTCCACCCTACACCCAGCACATTCCCACACTTAAGGGCTTCAGCAGACACAGGAAATAACTCTCAAACATTATAAAGAGTCACATCAGCAGTCTCTTCTGACTACTCTTCTGGCCCTATCTCTTCCTTCTCTGGACTACTCCACCTACTGGGCAGTCTTCTATCACTGAATGATGAATCACACACACTCCGGTCTTATTTGCATATCACGCTATGACTAAGATCCTCATGGTCAGAGATGAGAGTTGATTTGTCTTTGCATCTAAAGACCTAAAAAAGTATTTGATACACAATAAGAATTCAAAAAAGTTCTGAACTGACTCAACATCAAAACAAGAACCCATAAAATGATGCAAAATGATGCCTTTTCAAACAAAAGCATCAAATAACTGTATCTTACCCTCTAAACACCTGATGAAGATGGTGGTGTCATTAGAGGGTTTCCCAACCCTGTGGCCTCTTTTAAAAAGTAGGCCAATGAAGCTGTGGGCCAGCTGTTCAATTACTACCTCCAATAAGTGGTATTTAAGAGCTGGTTCAAATTAGATAATTTATTTGTAGACACTATTATACTCTCTAGAACAGCAATGTCCAATAGAAATATAATGTGGGACAAATGTATAATTTTGAATTTTCTAGTATCAGTGTTTAAAAAATTAAAAAGAAACAGGTGAAATTAATTTTAATGTAATTTAGCCCAATATATCTAAAATATTTCAAAATTATTAATATTTTACATTCTTTTTTTATACTAGATATTTGAAATCCATTGTGTATTTTATACTTACAGCACATCTCAATTTGGACTCGCCACATTTCAAATAGACTCATGTGGCTCATGGCTACTATACTGGACAGCACAGGCCTAGAATACACTTTAAGGCAGAATATGAGTAGCTCTTCTCTTGGCATCAATAGCAAATCTAGCAAGCAGATACCCCAAATCCCCTGGGTATGCAACATGCATCTTTGGTACTCCATTACAACACATATGTAAGGAAAAAGGCAGAGAAATGTGAAACTCTTAAATATAAAGCTGTGAATAATTTAATTGTTCTTAGGATAGAAAAGGAAAAAATAGCACTTACCGTAAGAGGAACTTTAAAATATCTATTCGACAGGTGATACATAATGGATGAAGCAGCCCGGCTGATAGCACAAGGCACTGCCCAGTAGGACTGACATCTCAGCGCTAAGAGTTTGAAAACACACCCACACAAAACTCAAAGCAAACTACTGTACAGAGATTGAGTTACAGATGAAAAATTTAATAAGTGTGTCTGTCTCAAGACACAAGAAAGGAACCTGAGAGTCAGTGGCCAGCAGAATTAAGGCCAATATAGCAGGAGGCAGCATTTCAAGTATACAGATGGAAATGAGAGAATTATTGTACTGAAGCAGCATCGTGCTTAGCTTTTTCTGTCTTTCCAACTGCAGGAAAGCAACGCAGAATCAAGGAATGCCCGGAAAAGGTAAGTTTGGAAACTGGAGGAGAAAATGAGAGGTTAAGGATGTGACTGCATTATCAGTAACTTATTTCTTACTAATCTGATATTTTCCCCCAAACTCTAATAAATTGTCTTTCACTCAGAAATAATCTGGGAGCTATAATTTAAAATATAGGACCCAGGAAGAAAAAGTAAAACTGTTTCATTGGCCCAAATTCTAACATCAGGGAAACTTGTTAGCCTTCTGAATAAAGATACAGAATATCCCTTGTGCACATTTACCCAGAGTAGTCAAGTGACATAACACCGTGTGACTGATCAGAATGCCTGCTCTAACAACAGTCCTGTGACTCAAAAAGTAAAACCACCAGACAGAGAGAGCAGTGTCCACTCTGAGGTAGAGTATCTGGTAAGAGCATGAGCAGTCAGTCGATAAGAAGTGATGATAGTGACAGAAAGCCACCAAAGGGCATCACTTGCTCCAGACTCCCAGAAGCTTGTCCCCTGAACACAGGCAAAACGTGTGTGATGTCACCAAACACGATGACATTTAGGGCACAGGCCATAAAAGAACCACTGCTTCAAAGCAGTGTGACAAGTGAGATAAACTAGGGACAAGATAAAGCAGGGTCCTGGAGCCATTTGGTTTCAGCAGCAACTAAGAGGCTGATTTAAAGGATGACAGAATAAAAATGTAAACGTACGGGTAACTCTATCTACTATGGCTGGTGCCTATTATGATAGAGAGGGAAATTCCAAAGTGCCCTGTTTCTTTGTCCCTCCATCTCTAGCAGAGCATTCCAAAACTCAGGAATAATGAAAAGATTAGCCAGCTGAAAAGGTCATACAACCCTACCAGAAATAAACATACACCAGAAGTGAAAGAAAACAACTTTCCAAAGTGAAAAGAGAAAGAGAACCCATCTTCTATAGAGTTGCCTCTGCCCTTCAGGGCTATGTCTAAAAGGGTGGAGCGATGTATCAAATTTGAGCAGGCCAAAACAACTGGAAATAGTGGTGTTTTTAATAGAATACCATCAAATACTGAGATACAGTACAAAGTTTAAAATTTCTAAATATACAGTAGCAGGAGCCTAAGACTTTACCTAAAAATCCCTACACAAAGTAAAAAATGAAATTAAGAAAACCACTGCTCATTATGTAATTTTTCACATAAACTTTAAAAAGCTGCATCTTGGGCCAGGCAAGGTGGCTCATGCCTGTATTCCTAACACTCTGGGAGGCTGAGGTAGGAGGATCGCTTGAGCCCAGGAGTTTGAAGTTTCAGTGAGCTACAATGATGCCACTGCACCCTAGCCAGGGCAAAAGAGCAAGACTGTCTCAAAAAAAAAAAAAAAAAAAAAAGGCAGCATCTTAGTCTAGCTTGAAGATGACCACCAAAGACGACCTTGGCTAAAGAAACAGACCCTTATAAGGAGTGAAAGGTGCCCAATGCATGTCACAGCTCATTCAAGTTATTTTTGTACTGTTTTTGATAAACTTATAGTTAGCCCACCAGCTAAAGACAGAGCTGATAATAATTTATATTTGTATAGTGTAAAATTTATACATTTTTATTATAAAGCATGACACATAATAAGATGGAAGAGAAAGGAAGACATGGGAGACACGGGCAAAATTATTAATAAAATGTAAAAAACACCAACTTAACCATGGTGCCACATGTCCACACTTCCATATGGTTCCACATCTCTCCATCAAGTTTATTATCTTGTTTTTACAGAATTAACTTATACCAACTCTAAAAAGTGTCAGAATAAGAGCACTCACAGCCATCTTCAAAAACATGGTACCCACCATCTCCACTTGAAACAAGGGATGCGCCTTGTTAATTAGCAAACAGTGTGCCTTTCACAGGGTAGAGTTACATAAATGTTTGTTGAACATTAAAGTCACACAGCCTGTCCTTTTTCTCATTCCATTAAGATTATTCATAAACGCCAATATTTCTTCAATGATCTCCAGCCCTTGTGTAAGCCCATGAGGTGATCTGTCACCTCTATACAGATGCCATTGCTGTCACCCCCTTGGGTTCCTAAGAGAAGCACTCACTGAAGTAACCCTAGGCAAAAAACTGTTACCTAGACTCCAGGAGCCATAACTCTGGGTCGTCGTCTTTTTTTTTTTTTTTTTTTTTTCTTTTTGAGACAGAGTCTCACTCTGTTGCCTGGGCTAGAGTGCTGCGGCGTCAGCCTAGCTCACAGCAACCTCGACCTCCTGGGCTCAAGCGACCCTTCTGCCTCAGCCTCCCGAGTAGCTGCGCCACCATGCCCGGCTAATTTCTTTCTATTTATAGTAGAGACGGGGTCTCGCTCTTGCTCAGGCTGGTCTCGACCTCCTAAGCTCAGGCAATCCTTCCGTCTCAGCCTCCCAGAGTGCTAGGATTACAGGCGTGAGCCACCGTGCCTGGCCAACTCTGGTTCTTCTTTAGCCTTCTGTCACCTTATTGTACTAGGACCATGAAGATCTGTTTTCACTGATAATTCTCTACATACGTATTTATGTATATTTCATACATAGTATTTAGGCCAAACAGCTTTAAAATTAACACAAAGATTAAAAAACAAACTGCCTATCTCTAAGCAAGGATAAAGTACAAAAGATGAAAGATCAGTAAATAATGCAGTCACTGTTTACTTAAAAGGATCAATGTGAAAAGCCCATTTAGACACTAAAGGACTGACACAAGCCAGTAAAGTTGAGAAAATTAATTGGCTCCTTAATCCAAAAGATGCTAACAAGGGAGTTTTCCTTCCAATTTCTAATGGATAGAGCCCTTACAGAGCAATTTATAAAACCAGCCTACCAGCTTTAAGTGTTGGTTTGACAGTATAATATAGTAAGACACTGACAGGAAATAGAAAGCTTACAGTATCTTTCCATCAAAGTCAGAAGTAGACATAATCCTTTGAAAACTTATTTTGTGCTTGAAAATTGTATGTTTTTAAAATTTAAAGTGTGTACGACATAGTACAGAGTACAAACTGAACCCAGAGTTTCAAAGTCTACAGACGTTTAAAAAAGGGGGGAGAAAGGGCTAAAAACCAACCTAGGCAGAGAGCTGGGGCATTAGACAATGTGTTTTTTTTAAAGACAGAAGTCTGTGCTATGATGCAACTGCCTGCAATTATGAATGTCTTTGCACAGCCCAGTTTGAGTGAAGATTTATGTTCCTACTACTTAGACATGAAAAAATAAGCAGCCTCTCAGAGTTCCTCTATCTGCAAAATAATTTTTTTAAGAACGGAACATGGAAAACTGAAAAACCGGAGCTCTTTTACTCATTTACACAAAATTCTATAAAATTTCTGTGACTTTGCTACTCCTGTACCAGCTTAGATATGGATCTTAAAAGGGCTAAAATTACTAGGCCTGGTTAGCATCTCCCAGAAGAACTTACTTAATAGGTCGGCACCAGTCAATTATACTAATGTGTAAAAAGAAGCAATGTGCTTAATATAGCATCATAAAATTTTAGAATCAGAAGAGACGTTAGCAATCTAGTTCAACTTCCTCATTTTACTACTGAGGAAACTGATTGTAAAAGGTGAAATCACTTGTCAAGGTCACAGTTACTTAACTGTCTAGGACTTAAACCCCAATCTCCAGATTAAAGACTTCTAAAGTAAACTGATGAATAAAAGTTTCTGATCTGTTACATACAGCAGTAAGATGAAAGAGTCAATCTCAAGGCAAGTTAAAATTGACTCCTTTTCCACTCTTCACAAAGAGGGAAAAAAGTAGGCATATTGTGGCCTGCCCTTAAACAGTCAGACTGGCCCATACTAAAAGCAAAAGCATACCAACTGTTCTGAACAAAAAAAGGACACAAAGACAACTCACAGAAGAATCAAGAACTTCCTTATTGGAAAGTTTTCTCTTTATAAAAGCTTTCTTGTTTTTACTTTGCAAATGAGCAAATTTAATAGTTGCTATAGGTCTTTAGAGCCAATGGAAAAAATAACATTTCTATTTTCACAATATTGCAAGACACCTGGCTATTTCAAGAGAAGAAATCAGTCTACTAAATTTTCTCACAAATCCATAAGATTCTTTCTGTACAACCGCCCTAGATGCTGTAAGTGGAAATCAGTTTATTTGGATTTCAAAACCCAACTTCTGTGATGTGTTATTTTGCATCTGTTGTGTAGGTAATCTTCTATACAGACACACAGCAGGTTCTAGCAGACCTCAGAAAGAAAAACCCACCTTTAATTAAACAGTGAGAAATAAAACTGAAACACACAAAAGGACCTGAAATTTGGCAAGGCACAAGCTCTGACATGAGGAGCACAAGCTGCTTTTCCATGCTGAATATTTAACTCCTCATAAATTACAAATTCTTCACTGACAACTGTTCATTAAAAATGTGCCCTTCAATAACGGCAAGACACTCCTACTCAAATTAACTTTCTAAAACATGGCAGGAAGAAAGGTTTTAATTTCCCATACCAATAAAAGTGTTTTCCCCATTCTGATTGAAATGAAAGAATAAAATTTAGGGGTTGAAACCTAACTTCCTTTAACAACTGGAGATCAGGAAGATACAGGGATTATAGGAAAAGAAGAGGTGTAACATTTACTAAATTTTACATACATTAATTCAGTTAATCTTCACAACCACTATGTGAAGCAGCTATTATCCCTAACTTACAGATGAGAAAACTGAACTCCAAAAGGTTAAGCAGTTTGTTTGGCCAGGCACAGTGGCTCACACCTGTAATCTTAGCACTTTGAGAGGCTAAAACAGGAGGATCACCTGAGGCCAGGAGTTCAAGACCAGCCTGAACTTGGGCAACACAGCAAGACCCCAGTCTCCAAAAAGTGAAAAAAATTAGCCAGGCATGGTGGCATGCACATGTAGTCCCAGCTACTCCAGAGGCTGAGGTGGGAAGATCACTAGAGCCCAGGAGCTCAAGGTTGCAGTCAGCTATGATCATGCCACTGCACTCTAGCATGGGCAACAGAGCAAGAAGACCTCATCTCTAAAAAAGAAAGAAAGAAGGGTTAAGCAGTTCGTACAAAATCTTCCAGAAGTAAGAGAGCCCAGATTTGCTGTCAAGCAAAGGACTGAATTCCAGCTCTTAACCTGTCTTCCATCAATAGCTATTGGCTCCTCAAGAGCAGGATGCATGACTGTTTTTTTATTTATTTATTTTTTTGAGACAGAGTGTCACTCTGCTGCCCGGGCTAGAGTGAGTGCCATGGCATCAGCTAGCTCACAGCAACCTCAAACTCCTGGACTCAAGTGATCCTACTGCCTCAGCCTCCCGAGTAGCTGGGACTACAGGCATGTGCCACCATGCCCGGCTAATTTTTTCTATATATATTTTTGGTTGGCCAATTAATTTCTTTCTATTTTTTAAGTAGAGACGGGGTCTCTCTCTTGCTCGGGCTGGTTTCGAACTCCTGACCTTGAGCAATCCGCCCGCCTCGGCCTCCCAGAGTGCCAGGATTACAGGCATGAGCCACCGCGCCCGGCCAATGCATGACTGTTTTACTCATATTTGTGACCTCAATGTCTGGGCTAGTGTCTCCCTATAGTAGGTGCTCAATAAATATCTGATGAATATATTAATTAAAAGATCAGGGCATTCTTTTGTATATCCTTTTCATCCCAAATGGTAACGTACTATTGTTCTATACTTTGCTTTTATACTTAATATTTTGAAGGCAAAAAAAAAGATAACTGGTATATTTCTCCCAAGAAGCTATATAAATGGCCAATAAGCACACAAAAAGATGTTCAACATTGCTAGCCATCAGGTAAATGCAATTCAAAATCACAATGAGATCCCACACTGCACACTAACTAGGATAACTATAACCAAAGAGAGAATAAGAAGTGTTAATGAGATTTGGACAAATTAGAACCTCATTCACTGCTGGCAGTACAAACACTTTGGAAAGCAGTGCTGCAGTGCCTCAAAAGGTACATACAGAGCCTGTATGACCCAGCAATTCTACTTCTAGGTATAGACCCAAGAAAAACAAAAGCAAATGCCCATTTACACACAAATGTTATGCAGCATTCATAAAAGAGAAACAATGGAAACAACCCAAATGTTTATCAACCGATTATCAGACAAAATGTAGTACGTGTATCTATGCAGCAGAGTGTTATTCAGTCATAAAAAGGAATGAAGTACTTATGCATGCCACAACACGGATGAACACACCATGCTAAGTGAAAGAAGCCAGTCATAGTGTATGATTCCCTTTATATGAAATGTCCAGGATACACAGATCTGTACAGAGAGTAGATTAATGGGTGCCTAAGACTGGGAAATAAGGAGTAACTGCTAATGGATATGGGATTTCTTTTGGGGATGATGACAATAAAACATTGTGGTGATGGCTGCACAGCTCTCTGTATAAACTAAAAACCTACTAAGTTGTATACTTTAAAGTGGGTAAACTGCATGGTATGAGAATTATAGCTCAATGAAGCTGTTGTTGTTGTGTTTTTGTTTTTTTTTTTGAGACAGAGTCTCACTCTGTTGCCCGGGCTAGAGTGCCGTGGTATCAGCCTAGCTCACAGCAACCTCCAAGTCCTAGGCTCAAGCGATCCTTCTGCCTCAGCCCCCAAAGTAGCTGGGACTATAGGCATGCGCCACCATGCCTGGCTAATTTTTTCTATATATTTTTAGTTGGCCAATTAATTTCTTTCTATTTTTAGCAGAGATGGGGTCTTGCTCTTGCTCAGGCTGGTTTAGAACTCCTGACCTTGAGCAATCCAGCCTCCTCGGCCTCCCAGAGTGCTAGGATTACAGGCGCGAGCCATCGCACCCAGCCTTGTTGTTTTTTTAAATATAATTGGTATACCTAGTTTTCTTGCTTACTACTCACAACCGGATATTTTTAACCGCACATCTGAAAAAAAAAACTGCAGAAAACTCAGTTATTATAAAACGCTAAAGACCAGTAAGATGAATTCCTCATCAGGACAGGGAATCCTGTCCTTGATATAAACCCATTTGCTATTATCTGCCCTCAAACTATAAAAAGTAGACTATCAATTATCTCGACTTGCTATTATTACATCCGTATCTTCACTCACTCTGGCCTAGAATGTCTACCTACCCTGTCCCTAGCTAGAAATCCTGTTATCTCCATCACAGCCAAACACAGCCAGGTGTGGTACTTGTGCCTTAGTCCCAGCTACTCAGGAGGCTGAGGCAGGGGGATCACTGGAGCCCTAGGAATTTGAGGCTGCAGCGAGCTATGATCACACCACTGCACTCCAGCCTGTGTAACAGAATGAGATCTTGTCTCAAAAAAAAAAAAAGCCAAACATAAGTGCTAATTCCTACTCCAGAAGCCTTCCTTGATTCCCTTGCATACACACGTCCAAGCCAAATGAACTGATCCTCTTCCACGGTCCCATCACAACTGTTTTCGCCTATGCTTTACCTACAGTAGTTGTCTCACTTTGTGAGACAGAGGGCTCCTTGTACCTAACACAGTCTTCACAGCATTCAGCAAATATTTGATAAATTGCGATTTATGGGGTTTTCTCCCACCCCACAGGACACTTTCTATTGGCCATACACATATGAAAAACTTTACTACAAATTTAACAATGCACAAAATAAACATAGGTGACTCAAAGGCAAGCAGTGATACAGGACTGGGCTTTCCTTCCCCCATCATCATCTGCTTCCCTGACCTCTGGCATTTGAAAGCACTGAGGACTCCCTCTGTATTCTCACCACCTTCCAAGGTAATCTAGAGATCTCCAGTTATCAATCCCAAATCCCATCCATCACTCCCTTTATCAATACAATAACCCCAGGGGTGGCCATGACAGGTTTTACCCCCACTTTCCAGAACAAGAAACAGATTGAGAGAAGTTAAAACAACTTGTCCAAGACTCTTATCAGAGATGGGACCCCAAACATCTTAATAGTTCGTCTGATTCCCCATGCTGGTTTGCTGAGAATATTGCCAGTAAAATACTACATTTTTAATTACTTAAAACCACATATAGGCATTCAGACATAAACATTTTTTAAAAGAATAAAGAAAACTAGACACTCAAATATTAACGGGATTTTCTCTGGGCAGTAGGAGTACGGATAATTTGTTTTTGTCTGTGTTTTTGTAAATGTGCTTGCTTCATCATCCATGCAATGAGCCCATACATTTTAAGAAGAAAACATTATGCTATCAAAATGTAAAGACAGGCCGGATGCGGTGGCTCACGCCTGTAATCCTAGCACTCTGGGAGGCCAAGGCAGGAGGATCGCTCAAGGTCAGGAGTTAGAAACCAGCCTGAGCAAGAGTGAGACCCTGTCTCTACTAAAAATACAGAGAAATTAATTGGCCAACTAAAAATATATAGAAAAAATTAGCCGGGCATGGTGGTGCATGCCTGTAGTCCCAGCTACTTGGGAGGCTGAGGCAGAAGGATTGCTTGAGCCCGGGAGTTTGAGGTTGCTGTGAGCTAGGCTGACGCCACGGCACTCTAGCCCGGGCAACAGAGTGAGACTCTGTCTCAAAAAAAAAAAAAAAAATGTAAAGACTGCCATAAAACTGGTATACGAGGAAAAAACAAACCAGAGAACCTCAAAAAAACTTCACTGGAAAACATTTTTCTAAAATCTAAATTTGACTCTAATACTAGATTCTCAATGTGACAACCTAAGCTACATATTCTTTACAACAGAAATTAGTAATACAGTTTCACGTGATAAAGATACACCTTTTTCTAGTCACCCATGTGTAAAAAACAAACTTACTGATAAAAGCTTCTTTCATTTAAGCTATAAAAAATTATCCTGCTTATAAAGTTTATTTATTTTATAGCCTGGGAAGGAAAAGTCTAAATAGGTTCCTTCCTGCTTTAAGGTATCACAATATAATAAGAAGCCATTGTATGGGGTAAGTCAGTTAAAGAGAGGAGGCAGGAGTCCAAATGTCTTGATTAAAAGACTTTTAGAAAAACATTCCTAACATCTCTTATCTTTTCTGAAAAGTGGGGGGAAATATGCCAAATGTTTCGGTGTACTACTTGTGCAAAAGAAGGGATCTGTAGAATTGGGGAGGAAAAAAATCATGAAATTGCTTTCCCTTTATATATCAAACACAAATCTTGGAGGACCTGCACATCCTGAACATCTGGATCTTCAGGCCCTTAACTTCAGAAAAGATATTATAAATCAAGGACTCAGCAATTTTAAGTGTAAAAACGGGGCAGAGTTAAATTGGGATCTAGCCAAGCTATACTTAGACATAAGTAAGCAACGGAGAAAACAAATATCAGACTGCTTAATTCAAGTGAGAAGTATTTTAGATCTTATGCTTATAGACAACATTGGGGCAGCAAAATGTCTGCCCGTAGAGGCACTAGGATTCTAGGATTCCCGCGGAGAGGTAGATGAGAATACACTTCCCCAGGAAAAGAGATACCAGAGAGGGTTCCCAGTAGATTCTGTAACCTGACTACTTCCTCTTTTTAAAGATTTTACAAAGCATACTTTTAAGATTTTGTTGCTGGACCATAATAAACAAACAATTAAAAAACAGCCCCACCCATTGAGTTAGGGCTAGTGGAATCTGCCCTTCTGGAAGTGCCAGATGGAGATTTAAAGAAAAAAAAAAACTCTTTAGTAATTCTGGCCAAGATTCCTTGGTACTTGGTGCCAGGGCCAGGATATTAACCCAGATGTCCTAGCCAAATTCAAGGTTGGTTAATTACAGTCTGCCAACCTACCAACAAAAAAAAAAGGCCTCCCTCTGTTCCCCCGATTGAAATCTGAAGAGGTCATTCTTCCTTGAAGTTCTTGCCTAGTACCATCAGTCAATATGCTTTCCCTTAAAAGTGCATTATAACTCAAATGCTGATTTAAAGCATATGGATTCTTTGAGTTTCACCTATATGGGAAACATACACTGTATATATTAAAAATATGTAAGACACTGTTATAGTTTAAAGCCTCTCTAAGCAGTTACCCAAAAAATTCATATCCAGGGTAATACTAACACTGCTTTCCAATTAATACTGAAAAGACAATGCAAAGGTTTATATTAAACACAGATTTTGAGCCATAAAACTTTTAAGTCTAAAAAGGAAAGCTTTGCTACCAGAAGCACAATTCTGGGAAAAAGCTATATATGCAAATATCAGTTACAAAGCCTCCCAGAGTTAAGCAAAAATCCTGAATAGATGCAATGCAAATAGGAAAGGATACAACTCCATAGCAAGTCTGAACATCAAGTACTGGGCTGGCCTTTCTGCCAGCCACTTACTTGAGGTTCCAGTGCCAATGTATTCTGTGCATTGCTTAAAATAACATAAACTGGGTTGAATTTCTAGCCCTGTATTCACTAGCTATGTGGCCTTTTGCACAAGTTAGCGAAATTCTTTGAGCCTCAGTTCCACCATTTGAACTTTACCTTCATCAAAATCATTAACAACATGGCATAAAATTATTCTGCATCCTTTAGTATTTCTAAATACTTTAGCAATTACATAAATACGTACTATAGCCTACAGGCCTTAAGTAAATTAACAGCAAGGGCATGCTTCCCACCTCAGGGACTTTACACTTGCTGTTCCTTCTTCCTAGTATGCTCTTCGCTCTGAGATCTACGTTCCCTCACTTCCTTTAGATCTCTACTCAAAAGTCATGATCTCGGCTAGGTCTCCTCTCGCTGCCCTATATAAAATTTCCATTACCCTAACTCTTATCCCCAAAACTTCATTTTTCCCCTTCCCTGATTGATTTTTTCATGATTATTTATCACTTTTAAGCATACAATAAACTTTACTATCTGCCTCTTGTACTTGAAGGGGAGTTCCAAGAGAGCAGGGATTTCTGTTCTATTCACTGCTATATTACCAGCATCCAGAATGGCACCTGGCACACAGTAGGTACTCAATAAATATTCACTGCCTGCCTACCTAATGAGACCTAATTACAGCCCTCAGATTGGTATGCCATAGCTCCACAAGCTTCCTTTGGGGAGACTATCACACTTCAAAAATAATGTGAAGGAGAACTGAAAGCTTGCCACGACTAATAAACAACATTGTCTATTCTCCATATCAGGGAAAAACACACTTGACCTCCCACCTTATTTGCACAAGGGAAGAAAAAAGTTGATTATTTGTATAGTGGAAAGTTTTATGGGGTGAAAACTCTCACTTTAGTTAACACTATATATAGGCAATGTTTTCTTTTATTGCTAACAAATATTAAACCATCTTCCTGTGGCTTTACTACACTACCTTCTGTTTTTTCTTTGGCTTGGACTTTTATAAAACCAGTCTTGAAATTTATGAACCTCATTTTCAATTAAATAAAAAATAAACATCTACTAAGCACATGGAACTTTGCAGAGGGGTCTCATCACATAAAAGACAAGGTCCCTATCATTGATACATCTATTCTAGGGAGACCAGAAATCTATCCTGTAAATAATAATGAACACCAGGTGGCCCATATGTGACAAATTCAAAGGTGCCTACCTTTGAATGGGGTATAAGGATCAAGGATCAAGTCATCTCTTAGGCAGACAGCACTCAAAAAGCAAGAGTCTGGGCCGGGTGCGGTGGCTCACACCTGTAATCCTAGCACTTTGGGAAGCCGAGGCGGGTGGAACGCTCAAGGTCAGGAGTTTGAAACCAGCCTGAGCAAGAGCGAGACCCCCGTCTCTACTAAAAAATAGAAAGAAATTAATTGGCCAACTAAAAATATATAGAAAAAATTAGCTGGGCATGGTGGCGAATGCCTGTAGTCCCAGCTACTTGGGAGGCTGAGACAGAAGCATCGCCTGAGCCCAGGAGTTTGAGGTTGCTGTGAGCTAGGCTGATGCCAGGGCACTCTAGCCTGGGCAACAGAGTGAGACTCTGTCTCAAAAAACAAAACAAAAAAAAGCAAGAGTCTGTTGGGGGCAGGGGCTCACACCTGTAAGCTTAGCACTCTGGGAGACAGAGATGGGAGGATTGCTTGAGGCCAGGAGTTTGAGACCACCCTGAGCAAGAGCAAGACCCCATCTCTATTAAAAAAAAAAGAGAGAGAGAAAAATTAGTCCCTACTACGTGGGAGTTTCAGGCAGAAGATTACTTGAGCCCAGTAGTTTGAGGTTGCAGTGAACTATGATGACACCACTGCACTCTAGTCAGGTGACAGAGCGAGACTCTTTCTCAAAAAAAGAGGCAAGAGTCAAACATTACTGAGTCAGTTCACACACATTATGGGTCATATGGGATGTGACGGACTCAATGTTAGACACTGGGTAAAATTTTTTTTAAAGAAGATAAATAAGGACATCAAAATTTAAACTCCTAAAAGAACAGAAACCAGATTGGCTTATGTTGTGCTCAAAGTACAACTTGGAGCTCAAGCAGTAAAGCAGCTCAAAAGGCAGGGAAGGGCAAACAGAATTTGCCCTTTGAAATTTTAATTTCAAACAGAATACCTATGCAAGGTCCCACCCAGTTTCTGCTTTACCAGTTTGAACTAGGCCTAGTGGGAAGATGTACTTAACCGCTTTCTGTACTTAACCGCTTTCTCTGAACCTCAAACACCTGGCACCAGCCCTTGGCCAAGCAAATCACTCAATTCCTTTGGTTTAATAGAGACCAGGCTTGCTCTGCCCTATACTAATGTAATAACTAAGCACCTAAAGTCAGAATACCTGAATTCAAACTCTGGCACCACCACTTATCAGCTGTGTGACCCTGGGTTAACTTGACCTTTCTATGTCCCCTCTGCCAAGTGGAGATAATGATAGCACCCTCACTGGGCTAGGTTGATTAAATGAGATAAAACACATTAAAAAAGACTTGCCCACAGCCTAGCCGCAGGTAGCCCTCAATAAATGTTAATTGTTATTATTTACAGAGAAAAATGGTCCTAGGGCTAAGGAGCAACATACCTGAGGATTTTTGCAAAAGGCTATCATTAAACCTCAGAGTCAAACAGATCGCTCTCCTGACTCACAGATATTATGGGTAATGGTAGTAATAATAAAATAGCAACAACAACGAGAATCATGACCATAATGACAGCAGCGGCCACGACACTAACACTTACACAGCTCTCCCGGCCAGACGCCGTCCTAACCTAAAAGAGGAAGGGGAAGGCAAGGCTGCTGAATCACACACAAAATTACAGAATCTTCTCCACCTTCCTTTTTAAAAAACAGTAATCGGCGCCCAAGTTTTGCTAAAAGACAGGTATCTAACCCGATTACAGACTTAATGTGTAATTTCTTCATACCAAAGAGGTGGGGCTGGGAAGGGAGGAGGGGGTGGTGCGCGGTTCCTGCCAGATGGAAAAGCCACATGAAGTGGAGCAACAGCCGGATTCAGGATTTACCCCCAAATTAAAATCAGATTTTGAAGCCCAGAACCTCCAAATTCGGGGAATGTGAAGGCTCTGCTTTTAAAATAACCTCTGAACAAGTGTCATCTGTCTTCCGGGCCAATCCCCCGCCGCGGTAGAAGGTTCGGGTTACCGGGCAGCGGTGTTATTTCAGAAATCCCGGAGAGATCTGGCCACCTCTAGGCTTCCGCCTTCCCCGAGAACCGCAGCCCCACTTGGGAGGACAACAAAAGCCGGGCCGGGCGGCCGGGGCTCGCCGGGGAGGCCACGGCCACGGTGCCCTCCACGCGGGCTCGGGGCCGGCGCCCAGGGCCTGAGGAATGCTCAGGTGACGGGCGCGGCGCCCGGGGCAACAGGTCCTGCCGGGCCTCGGGCCTCCCCGGGCTCCCGCCGACCCCAGCCGCCCCAAGGCCGAGGGGAGAGGACCGGGGCGCCGGGAGGGAGCGGCGCCTGGGGCGGCGCAGGGCAAGGAGTCCAAGCTCCATCTTGAGGCGGGCGGAGGAAGGGAAGGCCCGGCTCCGCGCTGACAGGGCCGCCCACTTTTCCGGCTCGCGGGGAGCGCCGCAGGGACCCCTGGCCTCCGAGGCCGACCACCCGGGGCTCTCAGGGTCCCCTCTAGGGCGGCCCCGGCGCGCGAGGCTCAGCCCCCCTCACGGACGCCGGGCCCCGGCCCCGGGCCGGCGCCCCGAGCGGGCCCGGGGGACAGGAGGCGGGAAGGGGAGGAGGGTGCCGGGAAGGGGAGAGGGCCCGCGCCGTGTCCCGCTCACCGCCTCGGACGCCGCCGGTCGCCGCCACCTGCCCCACTGCTGCAGCAGCAGCGCGGCCGCCGCCTCCCGGCTCGTCGGCTCGGGGCGGGGGAGAGCGTGACGCGCCGCCGCCGCCGCCGCCGCGGGGCCGGGCGGGCGCGCGCCGCCTGGAGAAGACGCCGCGCGGCTCCTCCCCGCGCTCCGCCGCCGCGCCCGCCCGCCAGCCCCCTCGGCCCCCGGTCCCCTAGTCCCCGGACCCCCGGCCGAGCCCCCGCCGCCGCCCCTTTGTCTGCACCCACCGCTGGCCCGGGTGGCGCGCCCAGCCCCGGGCACACCCGCGGCTCCACCCTGAACCCTCAGGAGACCCGGGATGGAGAGCAAGGTGCAAGGGAGAGCCCAGAGGCCTGCTGCAGGGGGCTCCTTATCCTTTCGGTTAGTTCCCGGTTTTCGGCAAAGTATTCCGAGAATTTGCACGTCACACCTAGTAGCTCCATTCAGTCTTGACCACAGCCTGCTATTTGGGGCCGATTCATTTGTTCGCCCTCCCCTTCCCTCCGGGCTGGGGTGAGAAATCCTTTGAAACAGGCTGGAAGGTGCTGCTCACAGCAGGTTAAGTTTGGGGAGGATCATCGTTGCCCTTTTCTCCCTCCAGGGAAAGACCCTGGGCGAGGAATCCCTGGAAGAAAGCTGAAAGGAGCTGCCTACAGCAAGTTAAGCTTGGGAAGAACCATCTCTGTTCCCCCGCTCCCTCCAGGAAAGAACGAAGGTTAAAAATCCTTTGAAACAAGCCCAGGGCTTGCTCCGTTAGTTTGAGAAAAGCCTCTTTTATTTGCCTGGGCCGCTTGGACCCGAGCCCTGGTTAGTGTCCCGTCCTCCCGCTTTCCCCCAGGGATCTCCTTTAAAAGCTTTTGAAAGGGACTGGGGCGGAGGCAGCAACAGCCTGCTCGGGCTGGGGTAGCAGAGGGCGGCCAGCATTGCACTCCCATGGACCATGGCAACCCCAGAAGCTTTGCAGCTCCAGGGAGGAATTTGCAGCTGTCAGGGGAGCCCAGGATTTTGCGGCGATTCAGTGGTGGATAAGGGCGCCTGGGGCTTCCTTCTCCTCTTCGGTAGAAGAAAATAATCAGGAGGGTGACCCACACACACACACTTGCTGACCTTTATTCGAAGCATGGCTGCCTGGACCTACAGAGATGCACAGAACAGGGGGAGGGAGCTACATTGGAAATGCACGAAGTTCTGAACAAAGTAAATTTGTCTCCTGGCCCCGCCCCTCCCCTCCATTCATTTCTGAAATCACATAAAACGCTATTACCTAATTCAACAGGCCTTAACTTCCAAACTGCAAGGTCAGGTAATGGTGGCACCCCTGAAATCCAATATCTGTGTTCCTTGTCAGAAATGCACACCTCACGTCTTTATCTGCACACTTTTTTCAGCTGTAATATGCTACCTATGGAATCCAGGTGCCCTATGAGGCAAAGACCACTGCCAATGGTGAGGTGCAACTTGTACACACTCCGCTTTTCTCTCCTCTCCTCCACTCATTTTGCCGAGCCTGTCTTTATTAAAAATATTGATCACATTGTGCTGATTATTTCCTTAAATAAAAGAATTGAAAGAAAAAAATATTGATCATGGAGTTTTGGCATTAATTTTGACTTTTTAAGAATATCACATGGTGGGGCGCGGTGGCTCACCCCTGTAATCCTAGCACTCTGGGAGGCCGAGGCGGGCTGATCACTCAAGGTCAGGAGTTTGAAACCAGACTGAGCAAGAGTGAGACCCCATCTCTACTATAAATAGAAAGAAATTAATTGGCCAACTAAATATATATATATATGAAAAAATGAGGCCGGGCGCGGTGGCTCACGCCTGTAATCCTAGCACTCTGGGAGGCTGAGGCCGGCTGATCGCTCAAGGTCAGGAGTTCGAAACCAGCCTGAGCAAGAGTGAGACCCCCGTCTCTACTATAAATAGAAAGAAAGAAATTAATTGGCCAACTAAAGATATATATAGAAAAAATGAGCCGGGCATGGTGGCACATGCCTGTAGTCCCAGC
>CAUYRT010058216.1:0-48040 GCA_963574885.1 Lepilemur ruficaudatus | reverse complement strand
TAACAATAAAAACCTATTAGAGAACCTGGGGGGGGGAGGGGAACCACCTCTGGATTCTTCTAAGTAATATGTACTAATACAGAAATCTTTCAAAAACAATTTCATTGAACCAGAACATAAAGTACACAAATCTTAAATATACTGGCGAATGAGTTTTTACATATAGATAAAATTGTGTAAACACCATCCACATCAAGATACAGAATGTTTTCAGTACCCCAGGATGTTCCCTGTGTCCCTTTTCAAACAGCACCCCACCCAGAGGTAAAGCACTATTCTGACTTTAGCCCTACAGGCTAATTTTGCCTGTTTTTGACTTTGTATACATGGAATGATACTGTACGATATATACTTTCTTGTGTCTGTTTTCTTTCTTTCACTTAGCATTACGCTTTGGGATTCTTTCATCTTATTGCCTGTAGCAGAAGTTCTTTCAATTTTTTTTCTATTTCTGTGTGGTAATCTATTGTATAAATACACTACAGTTTATCCATTCTTCTGTTGATGGACAGTATTAGGTGATTGCAAGGGGTATTCTCCCAGTGATGATCCATGCACTCATATCAGGATCTCAGATGAAGAAATTCCTTGTTGGGTGACAGCTACAGTCTCTGTCTCTGGGTGAAATTATCTTCTCAATTCAGAGTTCTGTAGAGCTACTCTGTAATCTAGAAACTACATTGTAAAGTTAACCACCATGATCAGTCTGTCTTGAAAAGGATGGAGTAAGGAAGAGGGAGAAAAAAACTTATGTGTGTACATGTAATATATACGTATATATTTGTGTAAGTTCACAGTTGGACATACCCAGTGAGGATACATCATTACTTCCCACCTTGATGGAAAGGATCCAGTGTAATCAATTTGCTACCAAGTGGCTGTCTGATCTTTCAGGGATTGTTGCAGTCTTGGGCACTAAGGATAGGCTTCTGCTTTTGGCAGATTAAGCATTCATTGTTGGCAAGGGCCAGGTTAGCTTTCATGAGAAGTCCTCGTTGTACTGTCTCCACTCTTGCCACCGTGATCATTTGTTCTTGGTGTTGAGGAAACACTGGTGCGGCTGATGAGCGAGGCCAACTGGCATGCACAGGCTTGTAATTTTGTTTAGCTGGTGATTGTTTACGAGGCTCTCTGGAGTGCAAGCCCTTCGGTGTATGTTCACAAGGGTGGTGTACGCACTGCTAGTTCTCGGAGATCTATCCTTATACCTCTTCCCCAGATGTTCTTGTACCCTTTCTTCTAATAGTGTTTTTTCCCCAAGTCCTTGGCTGTTAGCCTTTACCCATGACTCAGTGAAGGTCTGTAATTCTGGCCATTTCTCAGTGTAGATGAAGTAGATAAGCAAATGTGCTGGTCACCATTTAATCTCTTAGGATAATTTCTCTTCACAAAGTTTTTCTGGGACACTATTGGAGATGTAAGGCTACAGAAGTCCACTTCTCTTGGTGCCAGATATTGTAAAACCTTCTCTAAACCAGTCCCAAGTTCCCTTCCTAGTCAACTGGTCATAAAGAAATCTCCATGAAGCCATAGGTGTGGTTGTACAACAGGAGTGGTTGTTAGAGGCATCTGAGACATCTGCTCATGCAATTTCTTGCACCTTATAGACGTGCTTGCACCAGATCTCTTTGATAACACTGCTTTTTGATAGATTACTTCTGTATAGGTGGACTTTATGGCTTAGAGGGTCAGGCAACTTTCGTATTATTACAGGCAGCTCAGGTCACAAAGTCACTTGATGCCCTTTAATCAGGCTTTGCCAGAGCCTAGTTGCAAGCCAGGAGCCATTTCTCAAAAGGATAGTTTTTACCTCCATAAGAGGGATATGGCTTTATTTCAGAACCTTAGAAGTTTGTGCTGGGGTTCTCTGGATCCTATTGGATTCAACTAATTGGATCGCAAGTGGCATAGTAGTTTGTGCTGCGATGCAGACTTAGTGCAGAACCATCTCTTGCTCTGGGCCCTCCTCAACCCTAGCAGTGTTGTAGGCTGCCTAGTAAAGGAGTCAGAGCAGCATGTTTAAATCTGATATATAGTCTTTAAAATGCAAAGCAGTCTGTGAAGTATTGTGCCTATTTTTTTTTTTGGTAGTAAGCTGTGTGGGATGTGGCAAATTGTATTTCACTTTGGGGATATTTTAGCATGTTCCAGATCTCTGGATCTCCAGAAATGTTAAGGTTGCAGCTCTGGAATGTTCATGTTTTTTTCTTTATCATCAAGCTTACGTATGTGGAGTCCACTTGCTCAAGGCTTCTTGGGCATGGCTCCGGAAAAAAAAATTATAAAACATGAAAGCGTGCATATGTCTTACTAAGACATCTAAAGGATTTGTTCCTTTTCATCAGGTCTAATCAGCATTGTGTAATCAATGCAGTGGACCACTATGATAGTCTTCAGGATGTTAAGACAGTCAAGATCTCTGTAGACTAGATTATAGCAGAGAAGAGAGTTGTTATAACCCTGGGCAAGAACGTAAAATTGTGTTTTTCACCTTTCAAAATAAAAGCAGATGGCTTCTTGTGTTCATTGCATATTAGTAAAGCATTTTCCAGCTTAGTGCCTTCTTATGAAGTGCCAAGGGCTAGATCTGCATTAGAAAAGGTACTTTATTTGGTAACTCAGCCATGCTAGAGTAATTGCCTGAATGGGTTTGTGATAACCCATAGTTACTTTCCAGTCTGTTTGCTTTCTGCACAGACCAAAGAGGTAAGTTTAATAGTGATGTGTAATAGAAATTATTACCCTTGAGAATTTCGAGTTTTTGATGTGGTATTAATCTCTACAGTTCTCCCATGGATGCAGTATTTCTTTTGGTTTACTATCCTGGAAGGGAGGGGAAGTTCAGAGCCTTCAACTTGGTCATTGCTGTCTGTCACAATAGCCCATACTCCATGGTTAGGAAGCCATTGTGGGAATTTACCAGTGGAGCATGTTTACTCCAATAATACATTCAAAAATTGCAGAATAACCACAGGGTGGGTCTATTGATTTATTGGGTCTACTGTGAGATGGAAGAGGTAAAAACTTCATGAATCACTTGACCACAATAAACTTTACTTTGGACAGTGATGTTTTAGGTCCCTAGGATTTATTGGAACTCAAGTTGAAATGTAAGGATTCTCTAAGGGAATCAAATAGAATGTGTTTTTGTTATGCTTTTGTTTCCAGTGTCAAGATCTCACAGTATGCCTCTATGCTTTTTTTTTTTTTGGAGATAGGGTATCACTCCGTTGCCCAGGCTGGAGTGCAGTGGTGCGATCGTAGCTCACTGTAACCTCGAACTACTGGGCTCAAATGATCCTCCTACCTCACCCTCCCGAGTAGCTAGGACTACAGGCATGTGTCATCATGCTCAGCTAATTTAAAAATTTTTTTGTAAAGACAGAGTCTTGCTATGCTACCCAGGCTGGTCTTGAACTCCGGGCCTCAAGTGATCCTCCTATCTGGGTCTCGCAAAGAGCTGGGATTATAGGCATGAGCCACTGTGCCCAGCCCTCTCAGTATACTCTAAGAAGAGTATCCCTAAGGATTAGTTAAGGGAGAAAAGGTGAAGGAATGGAATTTTCCACAAATGGTATTCTGTTGCAAAATGTAGTTCCTGCAGAGCTTATGGTTGTGTCAGGAGCAGGTTTGGAATAGTGTTTTTGTTTTCACACATTCTAAGTGGTCTCAAACTGGCACCTAATGAGGAACCAGAAATGAACATCATCATATTGGAAATTATGTTTCAACTGTGAAACTTGACTTGTGCTGACACATAAACACATTTAGCACCCCAAAAGCATTGTGTAACATCATTTTGAAGTGTTACACATGCTTGTGAAAAAGAGGTTGCAGGCGTTTCTTGTTCTCTTGAGAAATAACTTTAGTCTGTAAGGAAATTTCAGACTTAATTTTTTTATTAGGTAAAAATCTGAACACAGGATTCAACGGAAACACTTGAGTTGCATGTACTGTGTTACTTAATTTTACCCACTTTTGTGGCATAGAGACGATCTTTGAAATAGCTTTAAGTTCTTAATAACTTACAAGTTGCAAGTAAATGAGAATACTTTATTATTAATACTTATTTTGCAAGTTGCTGAAATAGATTATCTGGTGGTGACAAATTTGAATATAAATCTGTATTCATGTCTTTATGTGAAGTTTTAGAGAAATAGAAAAAAACTGTGATGTAAGGCATTCACTGATAGCCATATTTCCATTCCTCCCACCTTTTTCTGGTCTTACATTAATTGTCCCCCCCTCCTTTTCTTTTGTTTGTTTTGGTACCTGTTCTTGAACCAAAAAAATATGCTTTTTTCCAGAGTCACATATAGTAATTTATCTTACTTGAAGCTAACATACTGTCATTATTAATGGTATCAGTGTTCTCTGAGACTTATAAAAGATGTAGTTAAAATGCAAATTAAACAGGTTTTCTAGTAGTCTTGGCATATGTTTTGCATATCAACATATCAACATTAATTAAGCCATATTTGAACTATAGCAATTGTGAATCATAAGTATATACTGTGTGTGTGGTATATACAAAGTATACATCTGTGGAGAGATGGCTGTTTATTATGGAGTCCTAATTAGAAAATGGTATTTTCATCCATCAGAAGCCTTTTCTAGATGGCTTTTGTAAATAGAGAACTAGATGGCAGGGAAAAACAAACACAGTACTTGAATGATAATTAGCTTGTTAAAAATTTTTTTTGGGGGGTGTTAAGGCTGAAGATTGTGTAAAACTGAATTAACTGTTTCATATATGCCCTTCCTTGCCTAAAAGTTGACTTTTTCCTGACCACAAAGCTTCTCCCATTCCTCCATCTGTAGGGTATCACTTTGCCAGAGAGTAGGGTCTGTATTTTGCTGGTTTATTGCTGCCCCTTCTAGGTTGTTTCTCTTCCCTTTATTTTATTGCTGCCTTTTACTTTCTCCTTATCCTCAACTTTGTCAATTCTTGACTTCTAGGTCCTTCCTTGACACAGAGTTAGGCCTTTGGCAACTCACACCTACTCTTTCTCCTGTAGCTGTCATGAGCCTTAGGAACTCCAACATCCACTATCATAAAGCACTGTTATATAGATGTTAAGTCATTTAATCCTCAGAATAGCCCCATGAGGTAAGTTGTCAGTATCCCTGTTTTGCTGATAAGATTATTAGCTCAAAGTTGCAGAACTCAGTATCAGCAGATCTGGTTTTTGAGCTTATGTAATCTGGCTCTGGAGTCAATGTTCTTAACTACTCCACCAGTGGTTTTCCAACTTGACTCTATCTGGGAACTTTAGAAATGCTGGTGCCCACAGTCTGCTCCCATGTGTATTAATAATAGACTAGATCAAGTAGAAGAAAGAATTTCAGAACTTGAAGATGGGTCTTTTGAAATAACACAGTCAGAAAATTTTTGTTTTTTTAAATGAAGAAAGCCTGTGTGACATGGTATGCCATAAAGCTACCAGATATTCAAAATTTGAGTGTTCCAGAAGGGGCAAAGACATAGCCTATTTAACAAAATAATAGTTGAAAACTTCTCTAGTCTTATAAGAGATTTAGACATCCAGGTATAAGAAGCTCAAAGATCCCCCAATAGATACAACCTCAAAAGATCCTCTCCTTGGCACATTATAGTCAAATTCAAAATTTTGTCAAAGAGAATTCTAAAGCAAAAGAAAAGCATCAAATCAAATACAAGAGAATTCCCATCAGAAATCCTAGCTAACAGTGGATTTCTCAGCAGAAACCTTACAGGCCAGGGGAGAATGGGATGATATATTCAAAGTGCTGTAAGAAAACCTGCAAGCCAAGGATTCTATACCCTGCAAAGCTACCCTTCAAAAACGAGGGAGAAATAGTCTTTTTCAGACAAGCAGAAACTGAGGGGAATTCATCACTTGTAGACCAGCTCTACAAGAAATGCTTAAGGGAGTTTGTACACCTGGAAATGAAAGGATGAGATCTATCATCATGAAAAAACACATGAAAATATAAACTCACTGGTCCAACAGACACACAAATGAGGAAGAGAAAGGACTTAAAAGTTACTGCTACAGAAAACCACCAAACCACCATGATAAACAATAAGAGAAAAAGAAAGGAACAAAGGATATGCAAAAAACCAGGAAATAATTAACCAAATAACAGGAATAAGTCCCTACATATCAAAAATAACCTTGAATGTAAATGGATTAAATTTTCTACCTAAAAGATATAGACTAGCTGAATGAATAAAAAAAGACCCAACTATATGCTGCATACAAGAAACTTACTTCACCTGTAAAAATACATATAGACTGAAAGTGAAGAGATAGAAAAAGCTACTCCATGCAAATGGAAACCAAAAGCAAGTAGGAGTCGCTATACTTACATCAGATAAAATAGACTTTAAGTCAAAAACAGTAAAAAGAGATGAAGAAGGTCATGATACAATACAAGGATCAATTCAACAGGAGGATATAACAATTGTACACACACACACACTCACACACACGCACGCCCCAACACCAGAGCACCCAGATATATAAAGCAAATTTTTTTTCTTTTTTTATAAGTAGAGGCGGGATCTCACTCTTGCTCAGGCTGGTCTTGAATTCCTGACCTCAAGTGATCCTCCTTCCTCGGCCTCCCAGAGTACTAGGATTACAGGCATGAGCCCTGTGCCTGGCCATAAAGCAAGTATTATTAGATCTAAATGGAGATCCGTAAATATGTACACATTTTATGTATCAGTAAAAAATGCTGTTGCCTAGGACACATGACTAATTAAATCAGGATCTCTGGGGATTAGGACCCAGACAATTCCATTGTGCTGTCATAGTTGCGAACCAGTGCTGTGTACCTGCAGTAATTAGTGTGGTAGATTCTATGACATGGCTTATTTAAACTTAATAAAATAAAAACCTAGTTCTTCAGGCATACTTGGCACATTGCAAGTGCTCCATAGCCATGTGGGGTTAGTGGCTGCTGTGTTGTACCATGTTGCTGTAGAATATTGCTTCTGTTGCAGTAGTTCTGTTGGGCAGCACTACTTTCCGCCCTTCTGCTTCCATCCCTCACACTGCTGTCTTCCTAGTCCCCTGAACTGCTTATTCTTTATAGCAGTCCACTGACATGGCTTAACTCTGGGTCTTGTCATCACCTGGAACTTACCTGCTTTGCAAAATCTTTTAACTCATCCCTCCCTGTTTGATGAGAGCTTCCTATCCTGTTCTCTCTCCAGCTAATTAATTTAGTCAACCTCACTGCCTACCTGTTTTTCCACAGTCAGCTTCCTCCAGTCTTCGTTTCATTTTTCTATTCAGTTTCGGACATCTCATTTTCCTGCCACATCCATGGTGGGCAGCTCCCATGCTGGATGTGAAGCCATTTACATTGTCTGCTTCTTTGATCCTATTGCTGCTAGAAAAAAATCATCCAACAGATGCCAGCATAATTTTTCAATCTCATTTACAAACTCAAATCTGCATACAACCTTTTTATTCATTCTTATGCCATTTCCCCACCCCACCCCCAGCAGCTGTTATAGACCTTTGCATTCCCCAGTATCCTGGTCTTCTCACCCCTGCTCAGCCCCAGCATGTGACCTAGAGGCAATGCTGCACAAACTCCCTGTGCTTCCTCCCTCTGTCTCTGCTTCTTTTCCTCGGAGCAGAAGCTCCTCCAGCTGGTTGTCTGAGCCTCATTCTCCCATGGCAGGGATTTGCTCAGGTTTCTTATTCTTAAAAAAAAAAAAAAAAAAAAGAAAAAAAGGGGTTTGTCTTGACTCTGCATCCCCTTAAAAATGATGTCCTTATTCATATATTCCCTGTTTTGACAAATTTCAACACTTCAAATCTCTTCAGTCTGGTCCTCACACCTGCCAGTGTACTAAAACTGTCCCCCTCTGTGTCATCACTGACCTCTGGATGCCAGCTTTGTGCTCTGAAGTGCCATCTGAAGTTGTTGCCTCTCCTACTTTTCTGAAACTCTGTTGGGGTCCATGACACTGTGATCTGCATTCTCCTTTTTGCTCTCCAGTTATTTCCTAGAATCCTCTTGCACACCGTTTCTATCCTATTACACTGAACTAAAGTTATTTATGAGGATTTGGACCCTGTCTTAGTCATGTCATTCTTTTGAAGCTCCTCAGCATCAAGTGTAGTATTCGGCGTGAACATTGTGCTAGCAACATCATTGAATGGGATGGGGCTCCAGTGAGATTCTGTAGGAGGAATAAGTAAATGGGTTGTTTGGGAACGCCTTGAAACATTTTTGATTTGCACATATGTGGCTCTGAATGGACAGATGGAATCCCTAATAGATGTTTGTGAGTTCACTGTTGAGGTTCATTTTCTTTCTCCACCAAACACCTGAACACTTCTTCATTATCCTTGTCGTGTCCCTCATCACATAGTGCCGTACTTCGCAGATTCACCCCAAGCTCACCCCGTCTCCCACCTGCTCCTCTGGCTGAGTTCCTACTCCCCTGCAGTGATTCATGGGCCTTCCCAGATATGTTCTCGGTTTTCTCTACAGCTGAGAAAATTCAGAATTAGTGTGTTATTTTAAACACACTTATTTTTTAACAAAATAGATTTTGGCCACATTATTATTTATTATATCTGAAAAAGATTAATTTACTTAGAAATTTATGAGCACTTATGTTCTTGAAGATACAAAGAGAAATAAAACATGAAAGGCATGGCTTTTGAGGAGTTTCTTGGCTACTAGGAAAAGACTGTATATGTGAATTCTCATACAGGCGTGAGGGGTCAATAGACAAAGGTGGAGGTGTCACAGAAGGGTTCATGAAGGAGACTTGAGGAGGACCTTGAAGGGTGGATAAGGGTTTCAACTGGCAGACACTTCAGTGAGGACGGGCAGTTCAGGTGGAGGGAGTGACTTGGAGAAAGGTGGTAGAAAGGGTGGCACACGTTGGCTAGATTGAGCATTCGAGCTTGACTGGGGTAAGGATATGTTGGGAGATAACCACGGACCGAGGGATTGAGCAGTGCGGACTCAGGGATTGAGCTGACCTGAGCAGTGCGGACGCAGTAAGTAGTGGGGAGCCTCCAGAGGGAGGTTGGCAGAGCAGGGTGTGAGGATTGGGCACTGGGGAGACGGATCTGGCAGCAAGCAGTGAGTGGGTGTACGGGAGGGCTTGAGGCAGAGCATCTGTGCCTGGGTGGCTGCACCACAGAGGTGGTGGTGATGTCGCATTCTCTTCAGAGGACTGGAATGTGGGACACACCGGGCTGCCCCTGGACTGTGCCCTGCGCTGATGTGAGCCCGTGGCCTCTGGCTGCTCATCTTCTTAGACTTACACTTTTCTCTAAATCTCAGTCTTTCTCTAACTGCTCTATTTTACAAGTATTTAATTATGTTCTAAATGGATACTCAAAGGTCAGGCAGTGAAAGGAAGAAAAGTCAGTTGCAAAATGAATAATTAAAAGCCGCACAAAGGTCCCAAAGCGTGTTCGAAACAAACAGCAATCACGTGTTCTTAGGTGAGTCCAGTGCAGTGGCTCCGAGATGCTTGGAAAGCCATGCCGGCGAGATACGGAATTGGAGGGGGGAGTGAAAAATCTGTAATTAAAATGTGAGTACTAGCCTAAATTCTGCATTTTAGTAAGCAGATGTAAATTATACACACTGGGGAATTTCCAATGTGTTCTTCAGTTCTTTCAAATTCAACCTATTGCTTCTGTATTTTCCTCATTGCTTTTCCACCATCAGTGCAGATGTCAGCACAGCGAAACAGGCAGATAACGTTGTAGTAGTATTGCAAGCACAGTTTTGACTTCATGGATCCCCAAATGAATCACACTTTGAAAATGCTGGGGTGTGTGTATATGTGGCCATCCAGCCAGCCATCCATCGGTTATTCTAGTCATCTTTTGTGGCTACCTAATACTGCTTGTAGCTTTCAGGTGCTTTGCTGTTGGCTGTTTCCTCACCTTAGCACTCGTGGTTTTATCCATGTTGTGGCTTGGGACATGGTTGGTTTATTGGCTTTGTGCCCCTTTGGTTTGAGGTTAGGGTCAGAGGTGCAGCTGGTTACTCGGACTGTAGCTGTCAAAATGCCAAATATTGGGTATCTACCCTGAGATCCTCCTCCTTGCTGTTCAGAAAGCTGTGAAGAGCACTGGGATTTAAGAATCTGTGTAGGTATACAGCACCTCTTTTTTCAAAGTCATGGCCTGAGGTTTTGGAGGGAATTTCTGTGGCTAAAATTCATTCTGACTTATAAAACAGGGAAATGATGATTTGCATGTTCTGTTTTCTTAAAATCTCATTTTGGTTATTTAGATTTTGACTGTAAAAGACCATTATAAAATATTGATGGTCTTGTATGTTTCTGCAGTATGGCTCTGGCTGCCACGTTTCTGTTTATGAACTCCTGGGGCTAACATTTTTTATGAGAACCAGAAGGAATTATCTATTCTTACAATTTGATTTCTTTCAGTTTCTATTTATTAACCTCTAGGCATTTGATAAGTTCTTTCACTTTTGGTTTCTTTTGTTAGGTGAGAGTATACAATTTTTACCTAACTTTAAGGAATTTTTTTCTACTAGAAGTGTTTGATGAAAACACAACACATGGCTATATCTGTGTGAATAAATGATGTGCATCCCAAAACTCTGGAGATCTTAGAAAGAGAAAGCAAAAATAACTGTGGAGTGTGTGTTTAGCAGTCTTGTTCCTGGAGTCTCTAGTAATGTAAGATTATTAGATTAATGTATTGATCTTCCTTATCTTTATCAGTGAAATCAGTGAACAGGATACCATTTTAACTATTTAAAAATTAAAAATCAAAACTGCTTAAATTATAAAATACATATGAGTTTATACTGGAAAACTTGGAAAATACAGGGTGTAACAAAAAATCATCCTAGGTTGCCTGGGGAGGGGGGTGTGTATGTGTATATACACTTTGTGTATACACACACATATATACATTATAAAAAGGCAGGCACGAGGTATCATCTTGGATGATGGAATGTTCTCTATTTTTTATTGTGCTGTGGCTTACATGGGTATATATTTGTCAAAGCTCACCAAACTATTCTTAAGATTTGTACATTTCATGGTATGAAAATTTTATTGCAGTACAACAATAGAAGAAAATCATCTTACAGTTTTAGTACCCAGGGACAACCAGTCTTAATATTTTGTATAATGCCTTCTAGTCTATATATTTTTTGAAAAAAATTGAGATATTTTGTGTATAGAGTACTGCAGCCTACTTTTAAAAATTTAACCTATCCTGAGCATTTCTAAATGTCATTAAATATGCTTTAAAACATAGTATATATTAATAGTAGCCCATGTCTATCCGTTATCCAAATGTACTGCAATTATATATAATCAGTTCCCTATTAATGGATATATAGGTTGTTAAAATGCTTCATTTTTGTAAATAAGACTTACAAACTTGCACAAAAGCTTTTCCTCAGCTCTGGATTTTTCATGTCAGTTTATCCTAATTTGGTTCAATTCAGTTTTAATTCAAGAACCTGTGCTTGAGAGGACACTCCGGACATGCCACAAGCCAGTCTACATCTGCCCAGAAAGGAGCCTGTTGTCAGGTTGACCAGATGAGATGAGCTTGAAATGACTGTAGTAACACAAAATCATCATAATATGTCTCAGGAACTAAACTTTGGCTAAATAAGGTAATAGTGGTATATCCACAACATGGATAGAACCTCCAGTGGAAAGGTCTACATATAGTTATGTGAGGAAACAGTCAATAGCAAAGCACCTGAAAGCTAAGTAGTATCAGCCAGCCACAAAAGTGGGCTAGAATAACCAATGGACGGATGGATGCCATGGATGCCCATATACCAGCATTTTCAAAGTGTGATCCATTAGGGGATCATGAAGTCAAAAATGTGCTTGTAATACTACTAAGATGTTACTTGCCTGATTGGAGAGTATAGCTTTAAAAGATTAGAGCTTTTTTTTCCTTAAAAAAAGCATAACCTTAATTCTATTATCTAACTAAAAGTTCAATAGTAGTTCCTTAATATTATCAAATATCCAGTCAATTTTTTAAGAGATGAGGTCTTGCCATGTTTCCCAGGCTGTAGTTCAGTGGCTGTTCTCAGCCACATTCATAGCACAGTACAGCCTCAAACTCCTGGGCTCAAGCAATCCTTCTGCCTCAGCCTCCTGAGTAGCTGGGACTACAGGTGCATGCCACCATGCCTGGCTTATTCAGTCACTTTTAACATTTCCAGTTGTATCATAAATGTGATAAATTTTGGAGTATTTTCTTTCTTTCTTTTTTTTTTTTTGAGACAGAGTCTCGCTCTGTTGCCTGGGCTAGAGTGCCAAGACGTCAGCCTAGCTCACAGCAACCTCAAACTCCTGGGCTCAAGCAATCCTTCTGCCTCAGCCTCCCAAGTACCTGGGAGGGACTACAGGCATGTGCCACCATGCCCGGCTAATTTTTTTTTCTATATATTCTTAGTTGGCCAATTAATTTCTTTCTATTTATAGTAGAGATGAGGTCTTGCTCTTGCTCATGCTGGTTTTGAACTCCTGACCTTGAGTGATCCTCCTGCCTTGGCCTCCCAGAGTGCTAGGATTACAGGTGTGAGCCACTGCGCCCGGCCAACTTTGGAGTATTTTTATTCGTGCATTCCTAGGGCAGATGGTTTCTCTTATTCCATGGCTGATCTTCAAGGGGCCTTGGGACCCCTCAGGTCAGTTCAGCAGTGTTGTCTCTAATAGACCTAAAAGTGCCTTCAGTTCTCAGGGAAGATTGTCTTCCAAGCACTCTCCATGTAGTGGTGGCTTGTGTTTTCTGATTTGTACAAATTTTACATGTCAATGGGAAAGAACAACAAAAAGAATGCAAAAAGAGTTACTTGTAATCCTAGCATTCAGACAACTATTTTAGCACATATTCTGAGTTTTTGTTTCTGATTCATTTTTCTGTTTTCAAGAATGCACTCATCATTCTACATATTTACTTTTATACCCTGTTATTTGAACTCAAAACTGTAATGTGAGTTTATTTTCCATATATCATCAAATGTTTTTAAAACTTGCAAAAAATTGTTTTTTAATAGCTTAAATCAGAATATAAATAAGAACTGTACATTGTAACCGGTTGAGTCTGTTTTCAGAAACAATGGGTTCTCTTTTGCTGTTTGTTGGAAAAATTAGTTTGTCCTTTTAGATACTATGTCATATTCATTTTATAGATGAGTTGATGAAGATTCAGTCTTGGTAAGCTGAGTTCAAAGCCAGGTGTGACTCCAGAATTTGGGCTCCTAATCTTTCCTGAAATGGTGGTGGTGGTGATGGCAGTGACGACTACAATGACAACACAGCTAAACTTAAGCACTTGCTGTGTGCAGGGCCCTCTGTCAGTCTTTGATTACATCAACTCATTTCTCATGATGGCCCTAGGATGTAGAAGTTGTTATTCTCTAGATGTTGTTTTTCTGGTATTAAAGATTGGTCAAGTGACTTCCCCAATGACACACAGCTAGTAATTAAGATTTAAGATTTAAACCCAGTAAGTCTAGATCCAGAGTCTGAATTCTTAGCCACTGTGCTACATTGTCTCCATACTGTATTTTCTCTTAAATACAAGGGATGAGAAATTCATTCTTGGCTGCCTCTTTGGAACCTGGACATGTTTGGAATTTATGAAGCTAAATTTGACCGAGTGTTTTTCCAGGGCCTTTGGGAGAATGGAATCAATCAATGCCTTGAAGCACTTGAGAACCCTTAATGTAAAAGGCTATTATGGAAAGTGTTTACTTGTCTGTAAAGTCAACTGTCTACATTTCCAGATTCTTATTTGTGCTTTACATGTCAGTTACTTCCAAATGGAATCTGTTCCTACCGTCTGTATTCTGAATATGGCACTTAAAGTCACTTATGCGTTATAGAAATCCTCTAAGAAACCTGTTTAGAAACTGTTCTGTCTATAGTACTTTGTGTAGGTCCAGATTATTTTTCTCTTCTAGGTTATGAGAGATTTGTTTGTGTTGATAAGATTGACTGCTGAAATGTGGTCTTGAGGGTGAATGCCTCAGAAGTGTAGCAACTTACTACAAAACCTGAGTATCTGTGTGTCCTGGAATTTTCCTACCTTGTTTGCCAGTCTGCTGACTGGAAGCATAAAAGCTAACCCCTACTTTGAAATAAGTGAAAGAGTGGAATTGGAATGTACCTAATATTAATACAAAGAAATGATAAATGCCTGAGGTGATGGATACCCCAGTTACCCTGATTTGATTAATTCACATTGTATGCCTGTATCAAAACATCACAAGTACCCAATAAAGATATGTAACTATTATGTTAATTTTAAAAAGGTGGCTAAAAGAAAAAAAAAGCTAACCTGCCTAACCTGCACCGGGCTCAGTGGCTCTTCTCCCCTCAAGTCTGACCTCCTCGCTCCCTCCCCCAGGTGGCCGTGGAGCCGGTTAGTGCTGCTGCAGCTCAGCATGCCAAGGAACCATAGACTCTTCTAGCTCTAATTCGTTTCACATGTATTGGATTAAACTGACAACTAACACATCACGTGGGGAAATCGGTCTGGCTGATAAAAGGACCTGGAAAATGTGCTTGGTGCTTTTGCAACTCTGTAAAGCCCCTCCCGCACGCCCACTTGTCAGGATTGCCTGTCATCTCAATCCTACCACACAGGATCGTGCTGAGCACAGTTTCTGTGAATGCACAGCAGTAAATGCTTTAGAAAGGTTATCAGGAAAGGCCGGTGATGAGGTGTATTTCGTATTTCTGCAATTCAATGGGAAGAGAGAGTGGAGGAGAAAGAATAGGGAAAAGGACCAAAGAGGGAAAGGAAATTGGTGAGCCGGCTGGGATATGTATCGTGTCCAAGAATCATGGTTGTCTGATAGCACACAATTGTGTGTAGTATTTCTTTGTTGCCCAGTGTCTTGTCTTTCATGAAAATGGTTGCTAACTTCTTTTAAAAAGTGAATTTTTAAATAGTTTTTAGATTGTCTCCCAAGAATATACTTCTCTGGTAGTTTTAGGGTTTCTACTTGCCTACTATTTCGTGAATTATTTTGATCCATTCTGTAGGATGAAATAGTTTTATTTGGCTTTAAAGATAGACATTTGACAGAATTTCCCCACTTGTAGTTTGCACCCTTAATGCTATTATACCAACCTCTCATAAGCAAAGATTGTATACATAATTTTGGATTGCTGTGCAAAAAGTTTTTTCAGTATTTTTTTTGATACAGGGCTCATCTTTAGAGTGTCTAGTTTTTCAAGGTATATAGTTATGGATGGACAATATAGCTCTTAATACTTAAAATTACTTCCTTTCAGGATTGTTGGATGTGAACCATCATGAAGGATTTTTCTTAATGGTTTACCTGACTTGCTCGTTTGTGAGGTTATGAAATTGATATTAGGGAGTCCTGTTACTATGGTCTTTAAGTTAACAGTTTAAAGAATTAGTGTTATGAAGTTACATTTGGTGACCTCTGCTATTAACATAACTGGACCAGCAGTGCTAAATAAATATGTGTGGGTGTGTACACACTCTTTTTTTTTTTTTGAAAACTTTTGAAGAATTGTGGGGAAAATAAGCATTTGGATAAGTTTCAGCTTATAGTTTAGTGTGTTATACTTGAACGCAGTAAATTGTATGTAGGAATTTTGGAGCTTGATAAGGATTCATTCAACAAATTCAGTTAAAATCTGAGTGCCGTTATGTATGCTCAGGAGACAACGGTGAACTAAAAAGTCTCTGTTCCCATGAAGCATACAGTGTGGTGGGAGGAGACAAATTAAACAGCAAAAAAAATTAATATACCCTAAAAGTCAAGAAAAAAAACATAGTAGGATGATAAGGATAAGAGTGGTGGAGTATGGGGAAGATTGCTATTTTGCAGTGGTGGTTGGGGAAGGCCCTGCAGATAAGGTAGCATTTGAGCAGAAACCTGCCTGAGGTAAGGGAGCAACTATGTGGCTACTTTATGGAGGGAAAGAAAAATCCCTGCATGGTGAACAGTAGGTACAAAGGCCCTGGGGTATGTGTAAATGGATACTTACTTATAAACTATATTTAAGATTATATTAGGGCTGAGTGAATGTCTTGGGCTTGCTGTCTAAACTGAATCTTTAGGGAGTAGATATAGGAGTAAGGTATACATCATTTAAAATGAATCATTTGTAAACAAAATTTATATCACAAAAGAAAATTGGTAGAAACGTGTAGTTACATCCAAACTAGTGAAGATAAAAGATAAAAATAAAACCATAACATGTTGTTATATATCAATTTAAAAATTGATGTTCCTCAGAGCCAGGATCTGATTTTATAACAATTTAATCTTTATATGAGAACTATAATCGGACATATTTTCTTATTGCAGGAGGCAATCCAAGTAAGACTTCCCACCCTTCTCAAACTGGTGGCCAGAGACGGAGGCGGAGAGCCAGGGGAGGGAGGTGTCATGGTTAGACGCCACGGCAGTGGTTCCCAAATGTGGTCTCTGGAGCTGCAGTGTCAACATCACCCGAGAACTTGCCCCACCTCAGACCAGCTAGATCAGAGGCTCTGGGAGTGGGGCCAGCAGTCTGTTATGACGGCTGTCAGCTGATTCTGATGTGCCCTTAAAGTTTGAGAACCACCGTGCTATGGAAAGGTCAGTTTGGATAAGGGCCAGAAATCCCCATTGGGGTTCCTAATTGGGCAGGTCTTCGTTGCCTCCCATTGCTCCCTGGATCCTTTGCAGTGTTGCTTCTGTGCCCGTCCCTTTGCTGAACGTGCTCCGAGTTGGCAGGCCTGCCCTCCGGAATGCTCTCATGCTGTGAGCACTGGGTCCTCAGTAGTTCTGGGTTTTGTTTCAGCCTCCTTCTCTCAACCAGCGGGGGGTGGGGGGGGTGGGGAGGAAGGTGGTGTGAGTGATTAACCATTCTGGGCCCGAGTTTTCTCATCTGTAAATCCAGACAGCGAGGTTTGTTAATCATCAGAAGGGGTTTTCTCCTCCATCAATCAGGTCTAAAGTTATTGTTTGCTTAAATATTTATGCGTGTAAAATTTATAAGCTTGTAAATTTGTTTAAATATACTTGTTACTCTGTTGTTAGCTACTTAGATTTATGCATATTATCTGTGGTTACCAAAACTTTGAATCTCCAACATATATTTCAGTCCCATAACAATGGAGCCCACTTATTTACGGGGGCAGTGCTGTCGGCATGGACTGACCTTGCTCAGGAGCCTGACACCTTCATTTTAAACTCAGCAATGCTGGACAGCCAGCCCTCATGCAGAGCTTGTGCTCATGGTTTGATGATTAGACTCTCATCCTTTGTCCAAGGATCGCAGCCACATTTGAAATGCTCCTGTTGTGCGATTCCTCTTCTCTTTACTGGCACCTAAACTCAGTTACCTGGGCTTGTTGATTTTTCCCTCCAGCATCTCTTGCATCCATTTCTCTCCTTTCACTCCCCCTTTCTGTCACTTGTTAGTGTCTTCTGAGTGCCTGTGGCATGCAGGGTAAGGCACTAGGATGGTGTGGAGGTCAGTGTGAGCACAGCGGGACTGGGAAGGAGGGCGACATTGCAGCCCGTGTGGGTGTGAAGGAGGTGGAGCCCTGGTTTGGTTGGGCTTGAGAGCAGCTGAGATGGATACTCAGGGGTGTGAGGAGCTGAGGTGGGTAAAGTCGGCTTTGAACGTCATGCTGAGGAGTTTGGACCTTATCCCTGGGTACACTAAAGGAGGGGAATACTGTCTGCTTGTGTTATAGAAAGGTGTCAGATGGCGTTGGGGAGGGCGAGAGCTGGGGTGTGAGGAAGGGTGAGGGTGACCTGAGTCTGAGACCGTGAGGGCAGGAGGCTGGATTCAGCAGAGTCCCTGGACATAGCCAGACGGCGTCCTCTTGTCTGTCCTGCCTGGCACCTTCCTGCGGTCCGATGTGCCTCTGTTTCTGCCGTTCTTTCCTCAAGGAATGCCTGCTCGCCGCCCTCACTTCCAAGGATGGCCCTGCCCTAGTCATTCCAATTAGCAAAGTCCACTTTCTCCTCCCATTTTTTTGTAGCACCTTCTTCTGGGACTGCTTTTGTGGTATGGGTCAGATGGAGCTATTTGTTTCCGCAGCCTCATCACTTACGTATTTTTACACTCTCAGGGCAAGGGATGCTTTATTGGTACTGGGATCTTTGTACAGCAGGGAATGTGAACTCGGGTGATGCTGTTCTGTCACTTACTGTGTGACTTTAGGTAAATGACACCGCTTCTCTAAGCTTCCATTTCCTTACCTGTGAAAGGAGGAATGCCAGCCTCACAGGCCTCTTGTGATGATTGAGATACTGCATGGAAACACTGCAGATAAAGCCTGAACACTTTAAGTGTTCAATAAATGTTAGCAATTATCACTAGCGTAACTCAACGTGACAGCAGTGCTTCACACAGTGCTGTAGAGAAATAGATGCTCAACAAACACTGTTTGACATGGGGAATATGGCACAGATAGATTCTATGGCAGATGGATACAGACCAGCGGGAATTGTGGCAAAGCTGATTGTAACAGATGGGTTTGGTCTCTAATGATCAAAGTCTGGGATTTCAGAGAAACTTACTTGTAGCTAGATATCTTAGAAAGAGATTAATTACAGCAGAAAGGCTGATAAAATTTTATTTATATATGGGTGAAAAAATGTCAGTACACATGCATTATCAGGATTAATGATCAAATTTTCTTGCATTTTACAAAACCTGTACAAGACAGACTCAAAAGGTAAACAATGCGGAGTAATAATTAATGTCAGCAATACATATTGCTTCCAGACTGAGAGAGCTAGCCGAGTTGTGTTCTCAGTGGCCCCGTGAAATAACGACAGAGACAGGTGATATTTATGGTCTTAAGAGCAAGGTATGTGAGTAGATTCTGACAGAGACACCTGTAATGAAAAGCCTCTTTTCATTACAGGTGAAATTGTTTTTAGACATGGCCTTGAAAACATTGAAAGGTACATAATTGACCCCAACTACATCTAGAATATTTGTCAGTTCTAAAAACTACCACCTACTCGTTATTCCTGCCACTAAAAATCTTTAACTTTCTGACCTTGTCCCTCAGTGGCAGAGCCACCAAGCCTTTGGACATTGTGGCCATCTCCTTTCTGGATGTTTTCCTTCCCCTGCCCTGACTAGCTTTCTGGCCTTGCATTTGGGATCAACTCAGTGGTAAACCCTAATCACAGGGTCCCAACAGGGGACCAATCCCAACAGGACCAGGAAGTGCTGCCCTACTACTGGGATTATTTGGTGAGCGCTTCTAATGACCATGGCAGTAATATGTACAGAGTAAAGACTGTCTCCACTTTGAAGCTTTTTTTTTTTTTTGGAATGAAGGAATCAGCCTTTATTCCTGGAACACCAGAAAGAAGAATGCAACAGGCTTCATATCTCACACCTGGAATTTAACTCACCCAGCAACATGCAGAGGAACCAAAGTGCCTCACTCCAGCCTGCCTGCATTTGAGGCTTTGTGAACTGCATTTCTAAAGTGACAGTCTATACAGTTTCAGTTCCCTAGATAATTGACAACCATGCCCTTCTGTTTGGATTTTGGTTACTTAGCTTCTTAGTAATGTTACTATTGTTGAAGAAAGTCTAGCCAAAACTATAGTTTTGCTAGGATTACCCAGGGATTTCCACTACCCCATCCCCACCCATTTTTGGTCTTAAAATTGACTTACAGTTTATGGTTTTTGGATTTGCCACAGTTCTTTGAACCACCAGGTGTTTGTCTGCTTAATCCTAATTCTCCTCTGCGTGTTCGCTCACATTTCCTCTTGCCTGGAAGGCCCTTCCCTTTTCTTCCTACTCATCCAAACTCTTATTTACTAAGACTCATTTTCTCCCAGAGGCCTTTCTTTCCCTAGTATAGGGAATCACAAAACACAATTTTGAGGACACGTAGGGGGTCACCTGACGGAGCAGAAAAGAGTGGGGGAGAGTGCTGTTTCCAGGCAAGTGATACCAGGTGCTGAGGATCCGTGGAAAGAGGTCCCATGTGGCTGTGGACCCTCCAGCGAGAGGGGGAAACACCAGCTGTGGCTGCCCAGGACTAGATATGAAGGGAGGGCTTGGAGATCACGGTGTAGGAATTTGGTTTTTATCTCTATTCTATTGGTACTCTATTGAGGAAGTTTAAACAAGAAGGAGTTAAGGGCAAGTGTGCATCTTAATTCTCACTCTGGCTGCATTGTGGAGACAGGAGCAAAAGTGGGCATGGGACACCAGTCAGGAGGAAGTTGCAGGAGTCTAAACCTTGGACAGGGCGATGGTGGCAGAGGTGGAGAGCCATGGACAGATTTGCACCCAGCAATCGTGTTCCAGTAATCAAAATGTCTGGGTGGTATAATTGGGTGAAATGAACCATCTGGAAAATGCCAATTTGTGGACATTGATTCTTGGACCACATTAGCTTCGTGGAAAGGAAAATGATTTTCAGAGTCAGATTTTACTCTAGGCCAGTGTTTGGTGAAACATTTCCTAAATTTGTATTCTTTGCCAAAGTTTATTGTTTGACTTTGCCCAGGACGTCTGTGAAACACCCAGACCCCTCATCTTAATTATCATGTTCTTATACTCACTGTTGATGGTACATTGCAGTCATTTTGGTGAACTAAAGTTAGTGCTGAGCAAGCTGCTTCTTTACATTTATGGGGGAAACTGATGGTAACAACATCGAGTGTGAACATAGAATAATTCAATGTGATATCCCTCCTGGCTACTCAGAGGCCCTGGCAGACAGCTGGTTGCTAGAGAAGCATTTATGCAAAGAGAGAACTGGTGACATGTGTCTTGGAAAAGTGGCATCAGATCTGCTGTCAGTGTGTAACAGCCAGAGAGAGAGAGACTGAGACTTGTACGATGTGTAAGGAGAGGAGAGTGTGGGGAGAGAAAAGAGGACCAGAGAGTCGGGCAATTTTGGGAAGACACGTTCTGCCCTCGTGGCCAAGCTGTCCATTTATGAGAATAGGGCTGCACACATAGCATTCTGGATTGTCTCAGCTTTGGCTGTCAATATGTGTGTGTTTAATATTCATCCATACCCCCTCTCCTGGGGCTTGGTGTCACAGCCATTATCCTTTCATCTGAGGCTAGCTGCAGCTTCCCATGGAGCCCAGTGGCTCTTCTCCTTAATTGGCTGGTAGGGTCAGCATGCATTGACATGCACATTCCTGCCACTCTCCCTTCCCCCCCTTTTGACATCTACTCCCTCTCCCACCCCCAATATATTTCCTAGAGGGGTGGGCCCAGGACAAAGAAATTAGGAGTCTCTCCTGAGAAATGAAACCTGCAAAGGGTGCAGCTTCTCAGCCAGAGGTTCATTCTCCAACTGTCATCTACTCTAGGCGCTTTGGGCACCTGCGTTTTAAACTGGTGAAGAAAAACATTGGTCCTGCAGTGAGAGCTACTGGGCAGTGGAGTGGCTACTAATGATTCGGTATTCTCAACATTTGCAGGCATTGGGGATTCTGTAGTATCTTAAAAAACAGGAGTTATGCTTAAAAATCAATACCTGCCATTTTTATACTCTGTCTACACCACATGCTGTGTGTGTTATTTGAGTCTCTGAGGAACCTTTCTCCCAACCTTGGACACTAATCTCTCGATGGTATGTTGTGTTGCTCTCAAAATGGTAAAGGAAGAAAGCCTTTTACCACTTTTAAATAGCCACAAAGTACAGAAGCAATACTGTAAAAATATGTGCTCTTTGGAAAATGTTTGATATTTAAAAAGCCGTAGTTCCACCATATCTGTGCATATTTTCAATTGTAATTTTAACATTTACAATTGTTGGTAGCTTCTGTTATTCTGAGACTGTATATCTGTGGGGACTAAAATATAATTTGGTGTCAGTAGAATATAAGGCTTAGGAAAGAAAGAATGTGCAAAGGAAGAGGGAAAAGAAAAATCAGGGATGCAGAAAGCAAAGTGTATCTAGGTCAGGGAGTGGAAGAGCAACTCCAGGGAAGGTCTGGGATGCCATTTAGGAGCATTAATACTATGCATCTCTCTTCATCTAGTGTTATATTATGGCCTTTTAAAAATAAAAAATGATAAGCATTTATTTCATGGTAGACCTTTTCACACCCTGAAATACCACTGGTAGTGACATGGGCAGTGATGAAGACAAAAGAGGAGCCAGGGTTCTGGGTGGTCTCCAAGCCAGATAATTACTTCAACTAATAGAAGTAATACTACCCACCTATGGCTGTATTTCAGCAAGAATGGTTTAAACAGGAGAAAGGAAAATAAGGAAAGGTGGCAAGATAGTTTGCAATCGAACAAAAAACCAAAAAGACTCTTTTGCTCTTCTTACTATCCTGAGATTCTGGCATAGGAACTCCAGAAGGCAAGACTTGTCAGTAATTTTGGAACTGCCTCCAGTTCCAACTGGGCCCACACCCTTGAGGGTAGAGAGGGAGGTTGCAAATAACCTTTGCTTTCCTTCTTGGCCCACATACCAGACCCCTTAGGCTTTCCAGTTTCTGTTCCTTATCCCAGTTCATCTGGTTTGAGGGGAGCTGGTTGGTAGTAGTCCCATTTCTTAATAAGAGACGCTCCTATGATTCCAACCCCTCGCTGCCCTTGTCCGTTGCTTGGACAGCATGGGGTGGGAGGTGAGGGATTAGTATTTTGAAACAATGGCCCAGGCAGTTCTTACATGCACTCAGAAGTGGGCACCCTGTAGGGGCTATGGCCAGTCAAGTGAGTAGCTCCCCAGCTGCTGCCACCCGTGGTCACTTGCTCCTGAGGGCCGAGGCCCCTTGCCTTCCAGCCCTGCTGCTGGACCTGTGAGGACCTGGCATCCTACTGATGCAGTGTCAGGGTGCGAACTGGGGTCTCTGCTACTCATGGGGTGCAGCAGCAGTATCCTGAAGGCCTCACTTGGGTGGCCCGAGCCTGGTGCTGCAGGGGCTCAGGCCCTGGACACGCAGTATTTCAGTGGTTCAGATGGCAGGAAATGTGATAGGAGATCCCAGTGAGAAGCAGGGCTTGCCAGCCCTCTGATACCCCAGGGAACACTCACTTGGGGGCTGCCTGAGGGTGTGGGCCCACTGCCCGTTATAACAAGGAAAGCAGGAAGTGGAGTTTAACCTCCAGTTTGGGGCCTTTCGTCTGGTGCAGCAGGGTCAGCATTTCTCCACTGGTGTATGTGTAGAACCAGCAGATCTGAGTAGTTGTGGGAGGGGTGACGTGGAAGTAGCATGTTTGAGCCATAGCAGGGCACCAGTTCTGGGACCAGACTGTGGGCCCGCATTGATCTTCACAGTAGTCCTGGGAGGAAAGTGGAGGTTTTTGTTCAGAAGAGGAGGCTGGGCACGGAGAGTTAAACTTTTCCAAATTCACATGAGTATTAAGTAGTGGGAACTGAGTTTGGTTTGCTTGACACAGTGTCTGTGGCTTCTTTACCATATCAGTTTAAGGATTTGTGAGAACGGTAGCTCCTTTGCATGTTGAAAAGATAACTTCCCTGAATTAAAATGGCCTGTTGGAATAAATAAGATGCACAAAGTCAGGAAATGGAAACAGATTATTATAGAGGTTTATAGAATGGAGAATGAAAGCTGCTCACCTTGTCCACACCCCATCCTGCTAACTGCTCTCTCCAAAGGTAATCACTATTGGTAATTTTCTTAATCTATATTAAAATGCATATTAACGTATATTGATGCAGAAACCCAAAAGTACAATCCTTCTACTCATACCAAAGATAGAAGAAAATATTCCGCACAGTAGAGGCAGGATAGCACAGTTGCAAACTTGGGCTCCGTGGCCAGATGGCTTGGATTCGAATCCTGTCTCTTGTACTTAACATGTTTAAGGCACTGGGCTAGTTACCCTCTGTGCCTCAGTTTATCTCCAGCTTGGATTGCTCTGATTGAATCGAAAACGTTAAGAACTTAAAACAACGCCTGCTATTTAATAAATACAGAATGAATGCAAGCTGTTAATATTCTGTATCTTGCTGGTTTTTTTAGCTTAAAAAATATGAAGCTACATCAATTTTCTTTTTTCCCTGAAAGAAATAAATGTAGTTAGCAAATTATCAAAGTGTGCCCCGTTGTCATCTTTCAGTTCTGCAAAATCTGGTTAGACAGTGATTGTGGTAGGAATGAGACCTTGACCATCCATGTGGTTCTTTATGCTATTAAAGAGAGAGCCTCCAGGTGTGTGTTATTGGATCTTTCAAGCCAGTCTGTGATGTAGGTTGGGCAGATATTGTTAATTTGTTTTGCAAATAAGGACATAGAGTTTGAAAGTGTTTCAGCAGACTTGCTGAAGAGTCACATAGCCTTGTCTAGAGCTGTGAGGAAGCATGGTCCTCTGCCTCCCTTTTGAGGTGGCACAGAACCTGCGGGCCACTCACAGTGGGAAGGGTCTGTTACCTTCAGCTGTGGAGGGGGTGAGGGTGCTGAAAGTGTCCCCCCCGCCCCCCGCCTCCAATGGGATAGGTGTGCACAGTTCCATCCACACTTTCCTTTTCATGTAAAAAGTGCTACAGATTTCATTTGCAGGACAGTCCCTGGGATTAGAGGTATATTATGGGACCACTGAACAGATAAAATCAGAAAGGGGCTATGGTGCATTTGTGCAGTGAAACGAGCAATGAACCAGAAGGCAGGAAGTGTGGGCTCTCAGCATCTTCATTGTTTAAAATGATGACTTGGTGTTAGACATTCTCTGGGATTACAGATGAGGGTTTAGGGCCAGAGGGATTAGGGCGGTTCCAGGTCACTCAGTTGGTTGATAGCAGAGCCAGGACTAAATAGGGAAGGTTTGTAATAAAAGAATTAGTCATCAGAGCTAGCAGCAGCATTTCTCCAACTTAAGCAGCCAGCAGTTGTGTCCCTTTAGTAAGAAAAGCTTCACTATGGTGCTGTGAAATAAAAATAAAATGAAGCACATATATGATTTTAAAATTTCTAGTTAATCACATTGAAAGTAAAAAAAAAAGGAAATTAGTTTTAATAAAACATTTTATTTAACCTAATATATCTAAAATATTATTTCAACATGAAATCAATATTTTAAAAAGTATTGTTTTTCATATGGTCTTCAAAACGCATTGTGTATTTTATACTTATAGTACATCTCAATTTGGACCAGCTACATTTCAAGGACTCCATAGCCACATGTGGCTAGTGGTTACTGTATTGGACCACACAGCGCTCAGAGGTCAGGGGCTGGTTAAACACACTTTGCTTGCGTTGCTTTGAAACATTTCACTGTACATTTTGGTTAAACTCCCTTAGAATGGAGAAACCAGGTGAACTTTGTTTTAAGAACAACACAGGAAAACTTAAATTTTCAGAACCTGTGATTTAGGAGGGAGTTGTTCACATTATAAAACAATTCATTATGTAGACTTTAAATAATAAATTCTTTTAGTACATTTGTGTTTCCTTCTAATGTGTTAACTATTTAAACAAAAAAATGTAAGGACTGGAGATATTGTACTAGGTGCTTTGCTATTTGAGGATTAATGGGTAAATTTTAAAATTTCAAAAGTAAAGTCAGTGTTAAAATGCAATCTGATTTTTCTGACAACTTTTTGGGTGAATATTGGTTGCTTACAGAGAGGTTAACCTGAAGAGCAGTTTAAATAAGTGAACTTGACCAACACCAAGCAGTCCAGAGAAAGGGGTTCTAGTCTCCCCTCTGGCATTAATCAACTCTGGGGCAAATGTCTTAGATTAGATCTATTGTATTACATAACAATATCCAAAATGACTTCATTTGTTAAAAATGAGTTTAGATCTAACCATTAAAAAATGGTTATCAGATATACAACCCTTTCCTGCTCAGGAATGCAAACCTTTATTCATAGTATTATTTCTTCGGGAAAGTCAGATTCAACTAAGATTATTTTAACTTGTCATATCTTTCCCCCCAGTATTTTATAGTGTCTTTTTAAAGGATTCTAACTTGCCCAAATATTAGAAACAAAATGAAAAAGGATGAATCAGAAACAAAATAAATTCATAATGGAAACAGCATGTAATAAACATTTGTAGAACAGCAGTGAACATGAAGCAAGAAAGAGTGGATTGACCAGACAACCAAATCCCACTCTGCTACTCCAGGCCTGCCGCTCGCTCCTCTGCCATCCCTCTGCCTTCCTTCTCTCTCACTCAGGAGTGTTGAGTGTTTACTGTATACAGGGTGCTTCTCTTTGTAGCTAAAGTTCGTAGTTTGCAACTCTTATGACAAGAGAAACAAATACGTATTACTGAGTAGGTACAAGTAGTTTTGACATTGCTATATCCTTAAAAGTAGCTTTGGGAGATAAGTTATTTCTTAGAATCATTGAATTTAAACACAAGGAGTTTCTTTTTTATAAAAGTTTTGTTTGACCATGTAGTATCTCTAATTTCCTTAACAAAGCCTTTTGTAATTCTAGTGAGAAACACTGTCTGTTTTTCTAAGTTTTAACATCATGTTCAGGAAGGTCTGTGAGCTTGGGAGGCCAAGTCTCACATCTGGGCTTCAGCACTTCCCATCGTTCAGTGAATGTTTTGATGAATCCTCAGTTCAGTTTGTAAAATGATTAAATGATTCTGTGATGACTGTTAGTGTTCTATTGCCCCTGACGAGGCGAGATTTTTGGTTGAATGTAGAGTGTACGTGGTGTAGGTGTATAGAGGGCTTTAGTCATTTGGTTGATTCTTTTAAAGGTAGAGAGCAGGGAAAGGAATAAGGGAAGTAGGAATGAAAACAAAAGAGTAGGGGGAGTTCAGGAGAGTACAAACATTTTCTACCTTGAACTGCCACGCATTATATCCTTTTTAGGAGTGCTGAAGTGAAAAACGGTAAGTGAAATAGAGCACTGGAACAAGCCCCTGTCTTCAGAGGCATGATGAGTTGCGAGAGCTTGCAAAGACAAAAAAGCCACTTGTAAAACTTTGGTTTTAATAGTCTTTTCTTTTTATCCCTCTTTATAGAAATCTGATAGTGAAAAAAATATTTTCTACTTAAAATTATTTTGAATTTGCTGCTTTAGCCTGTAATACCCTGGAGAAGTTTATTGCCATTTCTATGAAACTAGGAGGGCTCGGTTTGACAAAGAGGTTCCAATGAACAATTTTTGTGTTGTGGCTGTGTTACCTTGGTAACTCTGATGGAAAATCTTCCTGGGTGTAGGGGTTGGGCATGCCTTCGAAGTGGATCAGGGGCACTGACACCCCCCACCCACACCAGATCCTGAGGATGTTAATATTCACAGAGAGGGAGGCAGTAAGTAGAGGTTTCCAAATGGTTCAGTCTGTAGTTTTCTTAACATATTCATAGAATGCCAGAATTGGAAAGGACCTTTATTTAGTTCTGTTATCCCATTTCACAAGTGAAGAAACCGAGACCCTGAGTGGTTCAGCAGCCACCCAAAGTTGCACAGTGAGTCAGGAGCAGAGCTGGATGAAACCCAGGTCCCCGAATCACCCTCCCTCTGAACATCGGTCTGTGCTGTGCTCCTGCCTTGAAATGCCCTCCTCACCACTTTTCCTTTCCTTTTCTTTTCAGATATTTCTGAAATTACAAAAGTAAAACCTGCTGGTGCATTAAGTTATAAAAATTCAGAGATGCATTTAAAAAAAAAGTTGAATAGTTTGTCACCACTCATTTAAAACTCCACTTTTGTAACTGAAGTATCTTTTGGGCTTCACTTGAGAACACATATCAATCCGACTCTTTTTAATGGTTGCATAGTTTCTCATAGTTCAAGTGATTATAGTTTATTTAATACTCTTCTATTGATGGCCATCCAAGTTGGGGATTTTCATTTTTGCCACTAACAAATAATACTGTAACAGACATGCTTGTGTGCATCCCTGGGGCTTTTATTTCCATTGAATAGATTCCCCCGAAGTGAGATACCCAGCTTACTGCTACGTGTTATCATAAATACTGTATTTGTTTTTGTTCATCTGTTTTTAATTTAGTGTTTATTATACTTTGTTATTTACTCTTCCTTTCTTTTGTTGCATGATTATTAACACAGAATTTCTTTTTTCTTTTAATTCTACCAGTGGTTACTTTCCCACTAAATACTTTCACAGCAGCTATAATTAAACATTCTATATTAATATATTAAATATTTCCCCTTGAGTTTCACTGAGATAGTTTAGAATTTTTTGTTCTCATCTATTTTTTCTTACTGTATGTCTTTTCTCCTTAAGAAACAGTTAAATTCCTAATCATATTAGCTTCATCCAGTTACATTGTATCACTTTTCCCTCTTTTGTCTTTTATATCTTGAGAACGCTGTCCAGAGTGAGCGCATCCTCTAAGATTTCCTCAGTGTGGGTTCATTGGCTAAGTAGCTTCTTAGTTCTTGCTCCTTAGTTCAAAAAAGGTTGTTTGCCCTGGTGGGTCTTGGCTGGGAGCTTTCTCTCAGTAGTCACTTTTGAATTGTGCTCTTATTTCTAGTAGTGTAGTTGAGAAATCTGATGCTAATCTGATTCTTTTTCCTCTACAAATCCACTGTTCACTTTGTTTGACTATATGATTTCCTTTTAATCTTTAGCATCTCTGACTGCTGATTCCCTGAAAAGGCTGCAGAATAACTTTTATGAACAAAGCAAACACTGAGCATTGCAGTGGAGGGAGGGCAAAGATGGGGAATTTACAAGGATTTTTAGGGTGGTTTAAGGTGTATTGCTCAATGCAGAGACATAGAATTAGCCAGAGTTTTTGATAAAATAGTTTAAGGTTTGTGGAGTTCAGTAAGGAGTATTTACTTAATAAGGAATAGTTGTCTATTCAGATGGATAATTTTTGGAAAGTTCTGAAACAAAGTTATTTCTAACAATCTTTCTGAGTAAGAGTTTCCTGAAATAGTAAAGCCATATTAACATAGGTAGTTGAACAGTAATGTATTCTGGTGCAGATAGTAAGATGTGTGGTTGCAAATGATTTGGATTCTAAGTTTAAATATTTTATCAAGCCTAGGCATGTGTCTTTCTTTTCTCATTAATGCCTGAGTTTGCTGGGAGCCCTTTCAGTCTAGGCAATTATGCCTTCTTTCAGTTCAGGAAGGTTTTCTTTTATTTTTTCCCTCCCTTCCAATTATGTCTTTGTTACTGTTTCTCCTCCAGGAAAGCCTGTTTGTTATCTACATGTTCTGTCTTCCGGTTACATCTTCCATGTCTCTGATATTTTTACTATAATGTCTGTCTGATCTTTTAGAACTCTGAATGGGATCTCAGTGATGACCATGCCATTTTCATTTTTGTCTATTGAAATTTTAATTTCAGAAATCATGATAGTTAGTTTTAGAGAGCCATTTTTTGTTTTCTAATTGTATCTCCTTGAAAGTCTTCATTACCTTTCCCCGCTTTGTTTTCTTTTGTCTTTTTCATAGGCACTGTTTGTTCTGGTTATTCATCTTGGTCTCCCTCATTCAAGTGGCTGAGACCCCTTACATGGGCTGTGATTTCACCTTGCCTTTTAGGATTTCTATTTCCCAGGCTGAGAGCAGTCTTGGGCAGTGGTAAATCATCAAGTACTGAAAGATAAAAATGTACGTGGGCATAAGCTGCCAAACTGGGACCCATCAGCGGAGGTATGGGGAAGAGGCTTGGTTCTCAAGGGCAGTTTAGCTCACCACTGCAGTGACCTTTGAGATCTGATGGGGTCAGTAGGATTAGACCTCCTTCAAGGACCAACCACAGTGTCTTCCTAAGTATTAATAGAACCAACTTAGATTTCTGGCCAGGCCACTTTAGGGAACTTTAAAATCTGTGCTTAATCCAGATGGCTTCTTTGGCTCTGACAGAGCTTTTTGAGAGCGTTCTCCCTAAGGGCTAAAGAAGCTCTGGCCTCAGACTCATACTTGTGTTCTCCTAGAACAGTATGAAAACATTTTAGAGCTCAGGTTCTAGAATCAGTGTGGGTTTTAATCCTGGCTCTGTTTGCATGCTTTTGGCAAAGTTACTTAACCCAGGGATCCCCAACCTCTGGTGAGTTGTATAATTATGTCGTTATATATTACAATGTAATAATAATAGAAATAAAGTGTGCAACACGTGTAATGTGCTTGAATCATCCTGAAACCATCTCCCCCGCCATCTGTGGAAAAATTGTCTTCTATGAAAATAGTCCCTGGTGCCAAAAAGATTGGGGACTGCTGATTAACCCATGGTTTCCAATGATGTCATCTCTAAAATGAGGAAATAGTACCGACTTCTTAGAGTTGCTATGAGGATTAAATGAATTTCACATTTATGAGAAGATGCAGTGCTCTTAGGACAGTGTCCGGCACAAGGCACATACCCAGTAAACATTAGCTGTTATTTTTATTATCTTCAACTCGTGGGGCTGCTGTGAGGATTAAATGAGTTAGTATATATAAAATACTAATATGTGCCAATAAACATATTTTAGGTGGCTTTATTATTTTATGTGATTATGACTTATGTGACTGAATTATAACATAATTAAAATATTAATAAAACCTTTACCTTTTAAATTCGGAATTTCCCCCAAATTAAAGAAATTGACTGAATTATTATAATACTAATAAAATCTTTACCTTTTAAATTTGGAATTTCCCTCAAATTAAAGAAATTTCTTCAAAAATCGCACATTTTTAAAGTTGGGAGGCTAAGTGAATTGCAAACTGTGTTTATGCTATAGCCACCTCATGGGGCTGGTTTAGCTGGCAAAAAGAAGTTCCCCTAAAGTATCTTTAGCTAGTACTGGTTAAACATCCCTGTGCATTGGAACTTCTGCAGCAAATTTTAGCAGCTACTGTGCTATTTTAACATTTGCTTTTACAGTTTTAAAAGCCCTTTTTATTTTGGGGAAAAGGTATCCCCAAGTATTCCCTTGGTTGTGGTATATTAGGGTCAGGGCAGAAATGCTCCCTAAATCAGTAACTTGAAGCAGAAGTTAGATGTGATGAATGTTATTAAAATAGCTCTGCAACTGCCATGGTAAGCCGTGCTGTTATTAATTTAGGAGAGAACATTTTGCCAAATAATGTAAACAATAATGCAGTGTTTATGAAATAAAGCATTATTAAGGCAATTGCTGTAGACTGAGGGAGCATCCCCCTGCTTTCCTATCATTCCTGTGGGGAAATGAATACAGATTATGAAATGCTTTAAGAAATGCATCCTTTGCACAGAATGCCCACCTTGCTCATTTTGTTGTTGCAGAGAAGGTGAGAAGAAAAGCAGGTTAGGAATATGCTTGGTGGACATCATTTTCTCTTGGCCTTTTCACTTCCACCCCAGCCCACCACCATTCTAACTGCCTAACACCCATCCTACTTCTAGTCCCCATCTCGGAGCACTTCCTTGTCTGTTCTCTGATTCCTCTTGTCAAGTTCTCTCTTCTGTGATCCCAGGCTTTTTGCACTGTGCTCCATCTAGCACCCTGACATAGACCGGCTGGCTCGTGGAGAGTTTGCTGTGTGTCTGTCCTGCTACCAGAGAAGACTGAGCGCCCTGAGGTCTCCATGGCCTGTAATCCCCGTGGCCCTTTCTCTCAACCTTTCAGCAAACTCGAGGTCACTTACCTTTAGCTCTTCAGTCCCTCTTTATGGTGGGGGTGCCAACTCAGACACGTGCAGAGGCTTGGGAGGTCCCTTCCGTAAGTTAAGGCCACAGGAAGTGGAAGGGACCTGTAAGCTGGAGTGCACGCTCCCACTCAATAGGGCAGCTGTGGGGATTTTTGCCACGTGCTGTGGGCTGCTGGAGGAGGCAGAATGTAACATTTCCTGATCTTCCCATCACATTGTTGGCCGCTGAATGAAACATGGGCTTCTCTTTGTGACCTCTGTCTTAAATACATCAATGGAAATAAAGAATGAGAAAGTGCTTGTTTTGTCCATACTCAACTTCTCTACCTCTAGGGCTTTTATCTCTAGTGTGGGACAACACGAGTTCCCAGGCTTGCTCAGAGAATTGCTCAGAGGAAAACGGACTTCTAACAGGAGAGCTTAAGCTTACCCCCGCCCCGCTGCTACTGCTATTTTAAAGAATTACTCTTTTGTAGAAAGAATACTTAAAATAAGAGCTCCCCACCCCTCTCTCCCCCCTCCTACTCTTTCTACCAAAAAAAAAAAAAAAAGTAAGAATGGTTATAAGTATCGAAATGACTTTAGTGAAATGTTTCCTGGGTCACTTTGGGTTACTTCTGCATTAAGGGGGAAAATTATAACATCTTAAACCCATGTGTTCAGTGGAAGCCTGTGTTATTTGTATGATGGATACAGGTGACAGATGTAGGGGATTCACAGCTTTCTCCCCCCACTGATCCCTGAAGAAAGGACAAAAGCACCAAGAATTGGGCAGGGTTGGAAAGAAGGGACCGTGGGAACAAAGATGCAGGGTGACCAGGAGAGGAGTTCTATTGGGTGGAGGAGTGAGCGAGGCCTGGGGCTTTTGAGGGACCTTGAACAGGAGAGGATGAGAGATTTTATTTAACTATTTATTTTGAGATAATTTCAAACTTTCAGAAGAGCCACAAGGACAATACAAAGAACTCTGTATACCCTTCACCCACAGGTACAGGGGTTAACATTTTACCGCATAGGCTTGTCGGCATTTTTTCTCTCTTATTGAACCATTTGCTAGTAAGTTGAAAATATGGGATGGATTATCCCTGAATGCTTCAGTGAATTGCACCCACAAACAAGTTTTCTAATTCCATCATTCCTTCTACATTTTGTTAATATTAGTTGACATTTTATTGTAGGGAAGCACTTTCTCTTCTTTCTAACTTACTTATTCACGTATGTGTTTATATTCATCTAGAATCATGGATTCCTCTTGGGGTTATAATCCAATACATTTATTTTTATGTTGATCTTGTCCCAAGTGTGACCAGTGGAGTCCCTTCAAGTTAGCGCCTAGCTCTTGAAATGTTCTTTTGAAATGACTACATAGTGACTTGAGCACTCCTTTCCTTTTTGATATAATGTTATTTCAGGCCGTGTACTTTCCTTTCCCAGCTTTGGAATCAGTCTATTTTCCAGGGAGTGGAGAATGACATTTAGAAAGATCTGGAAGCTAGGTATGGTCATTGCTGTTGAGGCGCTGTTGCTCCCATGCCCTATAACAAGCTATTCCCATAACTAGCTAGTGTGACAATACCCAGGGACAAGCTTCCTGGCATCCCAGAAACGAGGGTTGAAGGAAGGGCTACAGTGTTAGGGAGATTGAAGGTGGGTATGAAATAGCTTTTAACTGGAAATTTTTGAGGCTTTTCAACGTAGCATGTATTTTACATATCTGACTTGAAACAGGAAGACAAGACTTGTTAATATTTGCTGTGTGCTTTAACTCTTCTTTGTGGGGATCCATATTTCTAGTCTGAGAATATTTGGGTTTTACCAGTAGTCTGGTTATCTACGGTTGTGTAGTTTTGTAACAAACTACCCAACATGTAGTGGCTTGAAATAACAGCTGTTTTATTATATCATGATTTGCAGGTCGGGACATTGGCTGGGCAATGTTTCTCCACGTGGCATTGGCTGGGAACACTTGCTGGTATTGATTAGGCAGTTGGAGCAGTCCAGAGGGCTGAAAATGTCTTCATCCACAGGCCTGGTGCCTTAGCAGGGCTTCTGAAAGATTGGGCTCAGTTGAGGCCCACTTCTCATGTGTTCTCAAGGTCTCTCCACATGGTCTCTCTAGAAGAGTAGTGAGGCTTTCACGGTGGCCCAGGGCTCCAAGACGCCAGGGCTGAAGCAGCTATGTGTTCTAAAAGCTAGGCTAGAACTGCCTTAGCATCACGTGTGCAATACTCTACAGGGGAAAGCAGTCATAGGCTAGCCCAGAATCAAGGAGAGGGGAATTAGACCCCGCCTCTTGATAAGAAGAGAGTCAAAAAAAATCTGCAACAATCTTTACTGCACCACATCTTGAAAACATTGAGTAGAAGATGAATGGATTTTTAAAACTTTTTCTCATATGTTCTATATAAAATAGAATGTTAATTTGCTTTTAGCATAAATTTATAATTGTTAATATTAAACAGTACATGTAAAGATTATGAAATATCTTTTCATCATTCAAATTAGAGTTTAAATGATTATATCTGAAGTGTGGGAATATGTTTATATAATAAAACACAGATCCTTGGCTCAATACATGCTCTCTTGCTCTGTAAGGCTGATGAACTTGGAAAAAAAATTCATCCAAATGTCTTGAATAAAGCAAGGCTATTAATGCATTCTCAAATATTTTGTCTTAAGGATATGTTAATACATTATTTATAATATAAACCATTTTACTTTCCCTTAAAAAATAAAAGGCTGTGTTGTGCAAATGTCTTTTTTTTTTTTTGCCCCATACTTCAATATTCACTCTCTGACCTGTAATGAATAGATTGGACATGATAGGGTTTATGTTTACTTTACGTGCCTCTTATTACCTATGGACATTTTTAGCACAAAGGTTAACTTTCAGATCCTTCTATTTTGAAATAAAACCAGATTTGCAGAAGAGTTGCAAAGATTGAGTTCCTGAATACCCTTCACTCACCTTCCCCTAAATTTAACATCTTATGTAATCACGTTACTGTATATTTGTCAAAACCAGGAAATTAACAAGGATACAGTGTTAGTAACTAAACTGCAGATTATTTTTGGATTTCATCAGTTTTTCCACTAATGTCCTTTTCTGTTTTGAAATTCAATCCAGAATACCACAATGCATTTAGAAAGATTAATTTTTGAGGTACATAGCATTCTTGAAAATGTTTTAAGGATGTCCAAGACATATATGAGAGAGATGAAAATTTAACTTGTGTTTCAGGCATTTATAACTATTGGGATTTAATTTTTTAAATGCAAACCTGATGAAATCAAAGCGTATACTTTAGTCTCAAAAATAACTCCCTACTTTGGGAATTCTGATTTATATTGTTAAAGAATGCTGTTATCTATTATTTAATCTTTGAGCTTCCTTTTGTTTTCTTTTGGTTTTATTCTGTTACAAGATTTTTGTGAGTCCCTGTTCTAACAGGATTCCTAAGAAACGGAAAGGCAAATGCTTGGCTAGTGGCAATTATGCTACATTGATTCTTTTCCTAGATCTTCTGTTAGCTCTGTGACCTGTGGGCAAGTCAGTTGTCTTTTGGATCTGTTTTCTCATCTATAAAATGAGGAAGGGCTGGCTCTCCAGATGTATAAGAATCAAAAATCTTGCATATTTTGCAATATATGTTAAGAACATTCCTTTGTCTTTAGTAGACTGGTTCTCAAGCTTTTTAGTCTCAGGGTCCCCTTACTTACACTCTAAAATTATTGAGGACCTCAAAGAACTTGTGTTTGTGTGGGTTATCTCTAAATTTACCATTGTTGTAAATTAAAACTGAGGAATTTAAAAAATTAATTCATTACAAAATCCATTTTAAAAATTGTCAACAAATTGTATATTGTTGTAAAAATAGCTGTATTTTCCAAAACATTGTGTGTGAGTGACATTGTGTTTTACATTTTTGCAAATCTAATACCTGTCTTAATAGAAGATGGCCGGATTCACATAGCCGCTTTGTGCATTGTCTGTTGTGATTGTATACTCCATATAACCTCCGGAAAACTGTATACTTGCTAGGGAAGGAGAGCAAAAATGACAAATAACAAGTTAGTAATATTAGAAATATAGTTGTGACTTCATGGACCACCAAAATGGTCTTAGGCCCTGCATGCTCTGAGAATCACAGGTATAATAGACGGAGCTCAGACTTTTAAGTCAGATACTTCTGGATTGGAATCCTGCCTTTCACCACTTCTTTCTGTGTTACTGTAGCCAAACTTCTTATTCTTTCCCAACCTCTGTGACCTTGTTTATACATGGGAATAAAAATGCCAAGTTTGCATAGCTGCTGTGGATATTTAAATGAAATAAAGTATATGAAAGTATCTAGCATAGTTCCTTAAATATAATCAACATCATTTCATTTTTTTCTGTCTTTCTTTTGCTGAAATTTGAAATTTCTTCTATTACAGAGAAGATGAATTGGGTGGAGGAAAACATCATAAAGAATAAACAGGTTTAGAGAGGGGGGAAAAAGCAAGATGTGGTAGATTGTCTACAAGGATGACTACCTGTGAGTCTTCCAGGCCTCCTGTCAAGAGGTGGAATCTGTTTCCATTCCATTTCCATCTGGGTGGACACAGTGACTTGCTTTGACCAATGGAGTGTGGCCAAGAGTGATGCTGGCCAGGCCTGGGTCTTCAGAAACTAGGCAGTTTCTGCTCTTGGTCTCTGGGAGTCCTCAGTCACCCTGTCGTGAGGTCAGACTGCCTTGCTGGAGAGAGCAGTGGCCTGAGAGGGCGGGAGACTGCAGAGAGTAAGAGGGGCTAGCCCACGGCCAGCCACCCCAGGTGAGGCGTCACTGTGTAAATGAAGCCATCCTGGGTTCTCAAGCCCAGGGGAGTGTCTCTGGCCAACACTAGCTGTCCCTTCTGAGCCCTCGCCAAATTTTAGAATCTTGAGCGAATTGTTGTTGCTTTGAACCTCTACATTTTGAAGTACTTGGTTACACAGCAGTAGATAGCCGAGTCTGAGAAAAGTGTATCAGTGTGAACAAACTTTGTATATGAAAAGTATAAGTAACATTTTGAAAAACACACTGTACTCATTTTTTAATGACTAAATGGGGGTTTTCTTTACTATTTCTCATGTGGAGGGTGGAGGGAAACTCTTAGAAACCATTGGTGGTGGCTAACAGTTGTGCCCTGAGAAGGACTATCTGCCCTGCCTGAGGAACGGCTCCTCTGTGCCCCGGCTTTGCCTTACCCTGACGGGCCCAAGCTAAAAATTTAACATGACTGATGTTTTCCCAGAGAACTTGGGATATATTATGTTCAAAAGATGTAGTGAATTTTTAAAGGCACAACAAGAAGTTTTTGCAGGGTTCATTTCCCCTTTGTGAAGGAGTAAGCTGTTTGTTTCAAATGTAATAGTTATCATTCTGTGCAGCTGGCAAAAACCTGCCTTTCTGGTTTGTAACGTCATGTTAATCTGCAAAGGTGTTATTACTCATTTGAAGTATTCTTTGTTCCGGTTGAAAGCTGTATTGATGGTATTTTCAAATAAACTTGTCCTACTTTGGAGTCTTTCTCTAACATTATAAGTTTTTTGTAGCTCTGTTCTTTTTAGAATGTTGCTAGTATGTCAGCAATGAAAGTAATCTATGTCTATTTGCTGAGAGTTAAGCGGCATATAATTCACAGTCCAGAAATATGCCATAGGCATTTACTTACTCTCACTTTAAAAATAAATTAATATATTGTTACATTGAAATGAAGAGTTATAAAGAATAGTTATAAAGAATAATAACTTTATAACTGAATAGTTATAAAGAATTAGATGCTTCCTTTATTTTTATTTTCTTATTGTTTCATATCCAGTCTTTTCTTGATGATGGAAAATCAAATTCCTTTCAGACTTATTGCATAAGGAAAACTGTACATCTTTAAAAAGTTTTATAAATAAAAATATCAGGCCCCCTTTCTTTTTTGGTGTCTTATAAATTTCAAATATAAGATATTTATTCCTTATGTTATCTTTAGAATATACTGAGTCTATTGGAATTATGTCACTGAAACAAATGCTTTGGGTCTGCTGATAATAACAAGATAAATGAATCTATCCATTTTTCTCTTTTGTAAGACTGATTAGTCAAGAAAAATGGAAATCCTTAGAAAGAAAGAGAGGTTTAATTGATAGGCCACCATGTTTTCAGTATTGTCTGTCTCTCTTCCTTGTTTATTGGCCCTTAGTGTTAATTCAGTACACTTTTGGGGAGTTCCTACTAGGTGTAAATTATTGGATTGCATAGAAAGGAAGTGATATGTGATACTCAGCACCTGCTTTCCAAATGTCTAAATATTAGTATTAATAGAAAAGTTAAGAGAACTAATAAATGGCCTTCATAAAAGTAAAATAGTGTATAAGTCTCAGAGAGAGGCAAACATAAGAAGCTTTATAGGTTCAATGAAGGATGAGATCATAATGAAGTTGGAGGATATAAGGATAGGCTTTACGGAGAAGGTGGCATTTGAACTGGATTTTGAAGGGTAACTGGGGTTCTGACCACAACCAAGAGCAGTAAAGATACTCCAGATGAGGGAACAGTGTATCAGGCCAAGACCCACGGAGACTTCGTGAAACCTGAAATGGGAAGAATGCCTTTCCTGATATTTGTGGTGTTATTCAACTCACTCTCTCAAAAGCCTTATTAGTGGAGGTCCATTATCTAAGGCAAAATTTTAATTTACTCACCTATTTCAGAAAATTCTCAGTCATGTTGTTAAGTGCTTTAGTTGTAGTTATATTACGTTGTGGCATCTTGATGAATTTCCCACTTTTGCAGAGATTTCTTCTAGAAATTGTCAGGAAAAAATAGAATGTTAAATACAATTACATTCCTATCTTTCCTTTGCCAAATACTGGAAGAAGTAAAGTTAAGAATCAAATTTTACTTAAATTTCAAGTGAAACTAACCATCTAACTTAGAAATAAAGCTCTTGGTTCAGCGTGTTAAGGACTGGGGGCGTGTAGCCTCCACACTGGTGTGTACTGGTCTGTGATAGAGCTACCTGCTCCAAGGGCTCAGGAAGAATTCACATTATAAAGTTATAAAGTAACTTTTAGGGGGGAGGGAGAGTGTGGATTTGTTTATGTGTAAACATGGTCAATAAATTGACAGCTCACCACCGTATTCCTATCTTTTCTCTATTCATTTCCTTGTTTAACACCTGTTGGTGTAGGTACCAAATCCACAAAACAGCTGCCTGCATGAGCAAAAAAAGGGTGATGACTAATTTCTACTTAGTGTATGTTTTCTTTTTAAACATATTTTTGTGCAGGTAATACATGTGCCTGGTAACTAATCAAAGGCACAAAAGAGTTTCTGATGAAAACCATGTTTCTCCCTGTCTCACTTTCCAGAGACCACCTTTTAGAACTTTCTTAGTTACTCCAGAGCCCTGGGGCTTCACTAGGGTTCTAATAGGCAGATCAAAGACTTCCCCTATCACAGCACTTTGTATGGTATTCGGGATGCGTCTTCCTCGCTTATAGCATTTGTTAGTGTACCTCTCCATCTTCTGGAGAGTAATCATTTGCTGGCATGCAATAGGCACTCAAGTATTTGAATGAATGAAGTCATGTTTCATAATATCCTTGTGGTACTTGTCCTTTTTTTCCATAAGAAATCCTGGAACTAGTTCTTTCCTGGCCTTATTAATATACTTTAGTTTCTACTTTGGTTCTCTACTTTAGTTTCTACTTTGATAATACTGAACTGCAAAATACAGGCCAACAGGCAATCTCTGTGAAGAACCCACATGAAGGATGAAATTATCCGTAAGTTAAAGGACAGAAGGCATAACACAAATGAAATATAAATTGGGGGAGGGGTTATTGGAAGAGGTCAGTTAGGGCCGGACTGGCAGAAATGTGAGCTGGGATATACACCCCCACCCTAGTAGCAATTTAGCCACTGGCACCCATGCTTTCTGAGTCTTGTCATACAACAGTATGACAGATGAGAAATTAAGAGGTTTTCATGTGCATGTTTACTTGAAGTGGTAATAGAAATACAGCATTTCTGAGACTCACCTGGCCTTGCTCCAGGTCCTTGTGTGGACACACCTGTGTTATAGAGAAACCGGTAGAGGGAATCATGAGCCATCACATTTTTTTTTTTTTAGGTCAGCACTGAATTCATTGTGTAACATCAGATGCTTTCCTTGTGGCTTCTTCATAGAGGATAGCAAAATATGCTAAAGGATAATATTTATAAAGTATTTTCAGCACCAGAATCTATATAAATGCAAAACTGTCACAGAGATTGACAGTCTGTGTTCTGGTAGTTTTGGAAAGTTTCCAAATTTGGTGATTTCCTCCTCCACATGAAATTTTTTTGCAATTTCCATGTACTTTCTAAATTACTCTGGTTTTCTAAGCTTGCTTTTATGTATATTCTTCCTGAGTAGAATATTAGATCCTTTTTATGCTTTATAAATATTATAGATTATATGTATGAAAAAAACCCTAACATTTCTAGTGGACATAGAGGCATAAAAATATTAATAGTTTGCATAAAGATAGCCTTGATTTACATATTTAAAAAATCTGTACCATTTTGTTGCCACAATTTCAGGCATTATTCTTTCCTCCTTTGTTCATAAACCACTTCTCATGTACCTGTTTGGGATAGAAGAATTAGGTGGAGTTGTGGGGCTTTGCCTGCTGTAGTTATTCCATCTTCTCCTGTCTGTGCCTGGATAGGAGAAGGGACCCTTAAGGGAGATTAGATCAAGATGGAATACTAGCTTCATATGCCAGCATTCCAGAAATATTTTGAAGTTACAGGAAAGATGTGTGTGCATTTTCTACAGTAGCCTGGAAAATAAGAAAATGTGATCTTAGTGGGCCAGAAATTATAAGAGAAATTCATGAAAGGCAAATGAGAAACAATTCAAGGTAGAAACTATAGCTAGCCCAAAACATGGGTGGGAGAACTGTGAAAGGTGGTAGGGATGGATTGATATTCCAAGCTTAGTGGCTGTGGATATATGGGGATCAGAAGAAGCCCTAGGTAATGATGATGTCTGTAGCCTGCAAAATACCTAGTGTCTTCAATAAATCATTTTCATAGTTATATTAATTTGCTTTAAGAACCCTTGCTTAAAGAATTTGCTTTAAGAACCCTTGCTTGATGTACTTACATCAAGGATGCATGTACAAAAATTTTTTGTTATCGTGATGATATTTTAGTATCCTGTTGGACCGTATTTTCTATATTGTCACTCAGGATTTTTACTTGGAATGTGGGGGCATGGCTCTTGGGCCAAACATACATGTTCACTGCTCGCAGGGGGGAGAAAGAGGGAGGGAGGTGGTGGATTGCCTGGCTGTTCCTATCGAGTATCTCAAGAATGCTAGAAAATCTGGCTCAGAAATTAGTCACTCCTACTGCTGGTCATAGCTGATTTCACCTCTGGATGCCTCTGCTCTTGGGTATCCCCTTGCTGTTGGGAGCCACTGTCATGAATTAATCCTAAACTATTTCTCCTTCTTTGTATCACTTGCTCAGAAGTCAGAGGCCTTGCTGAAACCAGGTCATGCACCTGTGGTCTAGCTGTCAGGTGTTGGGGAGTCTGGTTCCTGCCTCCACCAAGACTCATACAGTAGGGGATTCTCTCCAAATAGGGAGAGGATTTGATACATACTCGGAACAAAATGAACTAAAATGGGCACTTCTCTATCCAGAATATTTGACATTTGAAGCTTTTTTAATGTAATGATACATGAAAGTACAAACATCATGTTATTATCTGATTACCAAAAAGTTGATAGAATTATCACTCGTTCTTGATTAAAAACCAAAAGAGAATAAAAAAGACCAAATAAAACAGAATATAGAAGGAACCTTCTATTTCATAAAGGGTGTATCAGGGCCATACAGTACCAATTATACTTAGTGGTAAAATTGTAGAAGCAGTTCCATTAAAACGAGGAAGAAGATAAGGATGCATGTTCTCACAATTACCAATTACCCTTTAATTGAGGTCCCAGCCAGTGCAGTAAGAAAACAGAAGTGAACGGGAGCAGCATTTTGACAAGAAAGGACTAGAACTCTTATTTGGAGAAAATGTGATTATCTGAGAAGACTCCATAAACAAACTATTTGAAAAGAGTTTAGCAAGATGGCTGGGAGTAAGATCGATGGAGAAAATTAGTTGCTTTCCAATACATTAGTGATAGCCAATCAGAAAGTATAATATAACAATACAACTAGAATGCCTAAGAATGAGCCTGTATGAGTTTTCTATAGCTGTGTAACAAATTACCACAAACATAGTGGCTTAAACATACCCCCATTTATTATCTCGCAGTTCTGTAGGTCAGAGGTCCAGGATGGAACAGCTAGGTTCTCTGCTCAGGGTCCTACGAGGCTGAAGTCAAGGTGTTAGTCAGCTGGGCTCTTATCTGAAGACTCCGGGGAAGAATCTGCATCCAAACTCTATCAGTTATTAGCAGAATCCCATCTTTGTGGTAAGACTGGGGTTTCTAGTTCCTTGCTGGCTGTCAGCTGGGGGCTGCCCTGAGCTCCTTGAGGCTGTTCCCATTCTTCTCAGGTGGCCCCTTCATCTTTCAAGTGACAAGTACCTGCAGAGCCGTTCCCATGGTGTGAATGTATTTGACTTTCCTTCTGCCTTCTCCTTCTGCTGGAGAAAGTGCTTTGCTTTGTAGAGCCCATGTCATTAGGCCCACTTCAGTAATCTCCCTAATCTTAAAGTCAGCTGTGCCATAAAACAACACAATCACGGGACTGATATCTCATCATACTCACAGGTTCTGGAGAGCAGGGCAGGACGTCTTTGGTGGGGAGCGGCGAGAGGCAGGGAATTTTGTAAACCTGCTTGTCACAGAACCTAAGTAGAATTCTGCAAGACTTACGTAAGAAAAAAATATAAAATTTCCTTGAAGGATATAAAAGATGACCATATAGGCTTTACTTTGTAAACATATCATCCATGCCCCCCCCGCAAATCATCCAGTCTGTCAATTCAATTCCAGTTAAATTTGCAGTGGAATTGTTTATTAAATTAGCAGCTGGTTCTAAACTTCCTCGAGTAGAGAAAAATGTCTAAGAATTGGCAAAGACAATTTCGAAAAAGAAAGATGAATATCAAGCAACTTAAACTAAATTCATTAAATCTTGGGCACATTGGTCCTGGAGTAATCCTAATCCATGGGATAGAAAGAAAGGGGGTTCATTAGTAGACGATAAAGTTGTTTCAAATCAAAAAGGGAACGATGGCCTTTTTGGTAAATATTGGTACAGTTGTCTATCCATTTGGGAACAAAGCATAAAAGTAATTTCCAGATGGAATGAAGAGCTAAATATACTAAGTAAACTTGTGCAAGTATTAGGAGTACTTAGGGGAATTTACTCTTAAACTTTGGGTTGGAGGATGCCTAACTCAAATGCTAGGAAATGCAATTGGCTGGTAAGCACATGAAAGAGTGTTTTCTTTTATTAGTGTCAGGAAAATGTAAATTAAAACAATTCCCTTTTCTCTCCTCTCCCCCCCCCTTTTTTTTTGGCTCAATCAGCTTGGAAGAAATTTGCTCAATCCAAATGTTGGCAAGGATGTGGGGAAACATATACTCTCATTGAATGAATTGTAATGGTCTTTTTGGCAGTGCCCTCTGTAATTATAAGTATATATATCCTTCACATGAGGAATTTCACTTCTAGATTTTTGCCCCAGAGAAACACACAGGTACACGAGCACAAAGAGACATCTATTGGATGTGGCGTTGTGATTATAGTAGAAAATGCCCAACAACCCAAGGATCCATCATGGAAGGGCTTTTTGCTTATAAATATTGAATGGATTTTGAAAAAGGAACCAATTAAATTTAACCAAAGTAATTTAGAGGAAGACAGAAAATACCTGTGGGATTGGTAACAAGAACTGTTTTCTCCCGTTGTGTACTTTTATCACTTCATATTACCCATTTTATAATGCATTTAATCAAAACATGTGCCTTATGTTAATCCATTTTCCAGAGCAGTGCAGTATTCTAAAAGCAGTGCTTATCGGATAAGCACATACTGATAAACACGGATAAGCACATACTGGTGATTTTCTGAAGGAAGTTGCAACTGAACAAAAGCCCCTACTTCATTACCACAGTGTGTGACTTCTTGGAAGCTTCTTTTAATACACTTTTATACCTGCTAATGATGGAACAAAAGAAAAGAGTCTGCATCTTCTTGCATGTACTGTAGAAATGGGTTATTTTCAGGATTAATGTGGTATGTGGAGGTGCACTTGCTGATTAAGTGTGTCTTACATGTATGAATAATTGATATTTAATATGTTAGATGATAAGAATCTTAATTTAAAGAATCTGCACGTGTAGTAGGAGGGGATAAGAGAGATTAGCTTTTTAGATAGGTATCAATGTTTAAAAAGAAGCCAAGAGAAATGTTTTCTTTATGTCTGCGCTTATGTGACGTAGATAAAGTAAAATACCTTGACAGGACATTTGCTTTAGCAGCTTTAATCTATGGGTTTATTATTTGAGGATTGAAAATAAAAGCTTTAACTATTGTTATTTTATGTATTTTTTTGTATTAGTTTGTGAGACTAATGCTGTAGGTGAAAGTTGCTTTTTAAAAATGACAATTGTGGGATTGTTTTTAACCAGAGTGTTTTTTGCTGAATTTATTAGATGCTTTTCATATAAAAGATTATCTTTATTAAAAGAAGAATTTTGTCTTGAAGATAATTTATAATCCCAGAAGAAAAGAAGCTTATATTTAAAACCCACTGCAATTTAAAAATTATGTTCCAAAGCAATTTTTTAAATACACTTTGCTTTAAATCATATTTTTCTTCATAATTGAGGCGAAACTTAAAGAGGGAACCATGGTCTAATAAAATTGCTCCATCGTGAGCAAAGCTAGTAAAAGGTGAGAACCATGATTGTGTCCCCACTGAGAAAGATCAGACACCTTGTTAAAAAAGAAATGTGAATTATTTTTGCAGAAGTCAACGAAAGGTTCCGTTGTCCTTGACCATGTATTTCGTCACGTAAACCTCGTGGAGATAGATTATTTTGGGCTGCGTTACTGTGACAGAAGCCATCAGACGGTGAGTACAATGATTTCGTGTTACGTTTTTCTGGTTATAGATTTCGCTTTATCTCTTGCCTTTCCAAATGTGGTTTTAGGAGCTTAGGTTCTTTGTAAGTGAAAATGACTTTGAAAACCTCAGACTTGTTTTCCCCTCATAATTCCTTTGCATTTTTTCTCTTCTGCCAGAAGTCTGTAGAGTTGCTGGATTCACAGCTTCTGTGAGTGTACAGTTCTCTTTGCAGAGGGCTTACGTGGTTTCCAGTTTTGCAGCCGTATTCTAGTGAGTGCTTTCCATTTGTGCTGTTGGGAGGACTTAATAAGTCGCTCAGTGTGTGTTAGGAGACAAGTGGCTAGGCTCTTGAAGTGATATTATTGCTTTTTAAGAAAGGAAATGGTTAAAGAGAAGAAATACAGTGTAAAAAAATAGTGCCTATCTCCTAAGTTTTAAAAGTGGAATGAGCTGTTACAAAATGAATAGAAATTTTCATTCATGAGCTTGATGGAATAAGAGCAATAAAGGCAACGTGGCTTTCAGTTCTGATGTCAGTTATTCACAAGGGTTAACTCAGAAGAGAGTTATTAAGAAATTCACAGCGGAAAGACTCTGGAGGTGATGGTTTTGTAGGATGAAAGGAGATTCATTAATGAGACTTTTGGTTTATTCTAAGAAGGATCTTAACCTCAGTTAGATACAGCCTCATTATGCAAAGTGCTCATGCTTACCTTAAAAATAGCCTATCTGACTTGCCTTTTATTTGTCATCTGTTCAATTGCTATTGAAATAAAGATTTCCTTCTCTTCCTTCATCAGTTCTCCTGGTCTCCACTGGGTCATTTGGGGTGCATTCAGTCATAAGATTTTCTGAGTGGTGTTTTTATGCCCTGGTCGCAGGGATGTCATGTCCTAGGATGAAAAGAGACAGGCAAATGGAATGCTGTTGATGGTGGTGCCTCATGATTTTTCTTTAGTTCTGTAACCTGTCTTACAGGAGGATTTCGTAAAGTGGGAGTGAAAAATTTGAGTGTGTTGGGTAGCTTTCCCTAGAAAAACATAACTTTCCAAAAGCTACTGGTCATTAATGAATACTGCAAAGAAAGGGAATGGACTTCTTCAGAAATTCGCTGAATTCTATCTTGTACAGGCCACAGGTAAATATAGCAGAACTGTAAATCTATACTGAAAGATTAAATTGAAGGTTATAGAAGACATCTTGCATTACATTCTTATTTTTGAAATAACATTTTTTTCTAGGAGAGAAAACTCCAGTTTCCTGATATTATCTAGTATGTCAGACCTTGCCTGGAAACATCGACTCTCTTACTAAAGTTATATAGACCTTATCTGTCTCTTTCTGTCATTCTTTCTTTTTTACTTAGCAAAGAAAAGAAAATGTGAAAAGCAAGAGAATTTCAAAACAGTGGCCCCTATTGTTGCAAAAGAACTGGTGGTTAGTATTGATAGTTTATTGAAAGTTCTGTAGGGTTTATATTAAGACCAATTTTTTTTAGTCTTACCTTCTAAGGTTTGGCATCTGTGCTAGTGTTTATAATATAGGTTTTGGGAGAAAATGAAATTAAAAAAGCAAACTCTTCAGTCGTATTGTTTTGATGTGCTAAGAACATCAGGTGTGTAAATGAGAAAAGTATTCTTTGCCTTCTGAGTTTTTGTTATTTCTCGCCAGTAAACTCAGATAAAACAGATAGTTTGTAAACATTGCCTAGTTTTTGCATGTTCAAATGTATTGTCTGATTCCTTTTAATTGTGGGAGGTGGTGAGAATAAGGTTGACCACTTAGGTCAACTCTGGGGGCATATAAAAAAAGAGAAAGTGGTAGATCTGCAGATAAAATTAAAGAAAATGACTAGGAAAGGAGAGATGGCTCCTAGTGAAAAGCCCTAGGCTTTCCCTCCTTTCCTTCTCTCTGCATTAGCCATGGACTGTCCTTTCGGGCCATTCTGGAACTCTGGCTGGGGCTGGGGAGGGAGCGGGCTGGGCAGCCTGCGGCACTACTAGTCAGCAGCTGTGGTCAACAAGCAAAATGTGAGCATGTGGAGTGGGACTGGCAGTGGCACAAGATGAAAAAGTGTCCGGGAGGGCTTTGTGCCCATCTCACAGATTAGTGTGAGTTGCGTGAGAAGACAGGCAGCTGCCCTAGACAGCTGGAGAGCAACATGCCTGATGAACATGTTTCTAGGATGGATGGGCCTCACTGGCAGGGGACTTACTGTCTGCCCTGGAGGAGCAGGCGAACTGAGAAGCCTGGAACTCATCATTGATCAGCAGGACCCCCACCCCATCATCATCATCATCATCATCAGTGCATTGGGAACTATAAACATTCTTCATAGGCTATCACATGCTCAGAGCAGCCCTACAAGGTAAATACTATCATGCCGTGAGAGGTGAAGAAACACCAGCTAAGAAGGTCAAGCACCTTTCCCAAGGCCACATAACCAGCATGTATGACTGTCAGAATTCAAACCCAAGTCAGCACAGCTCCAGTGCCTTTTAACCACTATGATATCCTGATGAAAGGGTTTTGCAGACTTAGGGTACTAAAGAATTCCTTTTCTAGGCAATTTACGTACTTAATGTTTGTTGAGAGAGGAGTTGAATGGCATTTTTCAATAAGTAAACGTCTCAGATTGACCTTGTGGTAAAAGGGCTTATTTGGGCCTTCATGTGTTTGCGTGTTCCTGTGGTCATTCAGCAGTTACTTAATGCCTGATATGTGCAGACCATGCGTGAGGGTGTTCTGTGTCTCAGGAACTCAGGGGAAAGGGAATTTACTGCCTGGAACATTATATGATATTTTTAAAATTTTTTTCTCTTTTTTTTTTTTGAGACAGAGTCTCACTCTGTTGCCCAGGCTGGAGTGCCATGGCATCAGCCTAGCTCACAGCAACCTCAAACTCCTGGGCTCAAGCAATCCTTCTGCCTCAGCCTCCCCAGTAGCTGGGACTACAGGCATGTGCCACCATGCCTGGCTAATTTTTTCTATATATTTTTTCTATATATTTTTATATAGCTATAAATTTTATATAGCTAAATTTTTCTATATATATTTTCTATATATTTTTAGTTGGCCAATTAATTTCTTTCTATTTTTTTTTTTTTTGAGACAGAGTCTCACTCTGTTGCCCGGGCTGTAGAGTGCTGTGGCATCAGCCTAGCTCACAGCAACCTCAAACTTCTGGGCTCAAGCGATCCTTCTGCCTCAGCCTCCCGAGTAGCTGGGACTACAGTCATGTGCCACCATGCCCGGCTAATTTTTTGCATATATTTTTAGTTGTCCAATTAATTTCTTTCTATTTATAGTAGAGACGGGGTCTCGCTCTTGCTCAGGCTGGTCTTGAACTCCTGACCTTGAGCTATCCACCCGCCTTGGCCTCCCAGAGTGCTAGGATTACAGGCGTGAGCCAC